>CM044104.1:4360339-4452839 GCA_024174645.1 Lemna minuta | reverse complement strand
CATCGCGATTTCGATCGAACGCCTCTCGTCGCGCCACGCATCCTGCAAACAAGATGTTGGTATCGATATCGGTTCCGATATCGATATCCGGTATTGACATCCAACGCTAGCCATTAGCAGATGTCGGTATCGGATGATGATATCGGAAACCGATACCGACATCAAGTAACCGATACCGACATCTGGATGTCGGTATCGGGTACCGGAGGTATCGGGTACCGTTTAGGACCTTAACAGTACCCGATACCGTTACCGCAACCGATACCGGTATTCGATACCGATATCGGAACCGGCGAAGCCTATCTTCAGTCCCGCGCCGGTCGCGAGCAAAGCGTTGACCTGGACTTTTGCTAGAAGATATCTTCCGTCCGCGTTCTCCGTCGCCTCCAGCAGCTCTTCTGCAGCTCTTCAGCGGTGGCCTCAGAGGGGCAATGACCTTGGCGGGAGGCAGAGGTCCGGGCTGGACGACGGAAGAGAGAGAGAGAGAGCCCGAAGAGGTGGAGCCGGCAGTAGCAAGAGGCGGAGGCGCAGCAGGCGGTGGCGGCGGGAGGCAGCGGGGGCGCCTGGCCTCGGCGGGAGGCGGGAGGCGGTGGCACGATGCGGAGGCGGCGGTGGCGTGAGCCAGGCTGGGCGATGGAAAAGAGAGAGAGAGAGAGAGAGAGAGCCTTTTAGATCTCTCTCTCGATGGAAGAGAGAGAGGAAGCTCGAAGAGAGAGAGTGAGAGATGGAAGAGAGAGCCCGAAAAAAGCCGAGGCGGGAAAATTTCCCCCCATTTAATTGGGTTTATATGTGTGCATTGACGTGGTGCATTAATGTTGTAATATTGTTGATAACATGTCATTGATACATTCATTAATATAATTATAAAAATATTTTGATGAATAATTTTCACTAATATAATGTGTGTTATCATGTTTTTATGATATTTTTGCATTCCTCGAGTCATTCCACTCAGGTACGCAATTTGCATCTATTTAGTGATAATTAGGTTAAAATATGAATATGTACTATCATGTTTCATTCTTTTTAATTGTTTATATCATGAGACTAACCCCATTTAACTCTTTCAAGATCACATGGCTGAATTCTCACATTTTCTATAAGTTATACTAATGCAAGGATATAAGCATATGAGTAGAAAAGCATGGACATGAAAGAGAGGAGGAAACAACTCTCTACCAAAATTTGAATGCTAAGTCAACCTTATCGTCATCAAAGAAGTAGTCAATTAGATTTAAATTTGATAGAGGGATCATCCTAAGCCTTTTATGATGACCCCAATTATTCAGGAAGTTAAAGATGGGTTAACCTCCTTATTTTTAAGGAGGTTAGACCAAACTAAACTTTATGAAATGACCCCTTAATTATTTTCATGATGTAAGGAATTTATCAATAGATAGATAATTAAATTACTGATCCAATGGAGAAAATTTCATGAAAAAAGGACATATTTTGTAGATATTAAATATCTAAGTCTAAGAATTTTTTTTGGAATTTTTAGGGATTCTTAGAGATTTTTTTCCCGAGTTTTAAGAGCATTATTATAAGAAAAACCCTCTTAAAATTTAAATAGATTTGGGCAAAAAAGTCCCTCCTTTTTTATAAAGACTAATTGATAAGATGTAATTTACACATGTAATTATATGATTATTAATACAAATTAAGGCATAAAATATTCCACTCTTATGCATGTTATCACATTTTGAGTGCATATCTATCATTCTATGAAAATTTAAGTTATACTATCAAAATGTACAATTTTTAGGGATAAATATAAATAATTAAATAGAGATATTGAGATTAATATTATTCCTATTTTTTATTTGAGATTATGATTAGGTTTTAATGTTAAATAATTTTACATTATTTTAAGAGAAAATAATTTTATACACTCATTTATTTTTCTAGTTTGATTTTCTAAAAGAAATTAGTGTATTTTAAAAATAAGAATGTATTATCTTGTTATTTATTAAATTTTATTTTTTTGAATGATAGATTATTTAATTTTTGATAAAAAAATTAGGATTAATTTTGAGTTATGTTTTTTAAGTTATGAATTTTCTAATTTTTAGGGATTTTTTTGGAATTTTTTGAATTCATTTCTATTTATAAACATAAAAAATTTTTTAATTCATTGCGCGCTTATGTTACAGTTGCTGCAGCAGAGGGGATTATGTGTCACCATGTGGCCACGTGTGAACGCGCCACGTAGTACACAAGCACGTGTCTGTATGCGCGTGTGTCATTGGTGGGTTAAGCATTCATTAATCGATATAAGCTAACCCACTAAAGACCACTCTATATTTATGTGTCATTTATGCCTTGATTTTTGTCATGTGGAACTATTATTCTCTCTCTTTATTCACATGTAACGTGGGACATTCTGGGTAGTACGATCGCGTGAACCAATCATGATTGTCGATTTACAGCCCAAGTGAGGGCTATGTGGTACATAACAATTCGTCACCAAATTGTTTTAAAATGAATTGATATCAGCCGTTCATCTGAGGAGTTATGCGCCCGATGGGCTCCTGTAAACATTTGTACGCATCCAGAATGTCTGATGAATATCAACGACGATGGTTACGTGACGCTTCTTCTTCACACGTGGCGTGACGAAATCTAACCATTTGACGTAAAAATTTAGTGTAGTCGTTGAAACACATGATCGTTGGTCAAATAAAATTTATAATACCGAACTCACGATGATTTAAAATCAAAAATCAAGTACATTGATGAGATCGGGTCGAACCACAGAGAGCACGGTTGACTCTAATCGAAAGAGTTGACTTGGTGAAACTTAAGTCTAATTAGGGTTTTTAAGAAATGAAAATGATATATTATTAATGAAAATAGTACTACTATACGAGAGAAGATATTTTAAGAATTTTAGAAAATATTTGGAGAAGAAAAGTCAAATGTCAAGGTCGAAGCGTTGACTTTGACCATAATTTGACTTTCTATAAAATCAGAGAGGAAAAGGTGAGAAAATATTATAAAAATTATATTTTTAAGGAACTAGAGAGAAAATGGAGAATTTTGATATAAAATTCGTGATTTTTAGAGAAGAATTGGATTTATTATGATTTTTCCAAAATTAGTAAACAGAAAATCACCGAAATAAAGGGTTCGGACAAAATCCTTAAATTGATTGACTAAATGGTATTCAAATCCAGAAAAATCACCTATGAATAGAAAGCTTTCAATCTGAGGATTCCAAAAAGACCATGTTGACGATGAGATAAAGAAACCCTAGAATCGTATATGGAAATGAGAGTACATAGGTCCTTATATAGGAGAAGATGAGAGGAGAAGATAAATGGGCCAAGAGCCCCATACCAGTATCGGACACTCTCCCTCAAGCTGGAGCATATAAATCAAACATGCCCAGCTTGATACACGTGGTGTCATATGAGATCCCGGCTAGACTCTTTGTGAAGACATCTGCAAGCTGATGAAATGATGTCACATGAGGAGTGGAGATGACTCCGGACATAACCTTATCTCGTATGTAGTGGCAGTCAATCTCAATGTGCTTTGTATGCTCATGAAAGGTGGAATTGCCGGCGATGAAGATAGCGGCTTGATTATCACAATGCATGGGCATTGGAAAAGGAGATGAAATGCCGAGATCTTTGAGAAATGATCGAAGCCATACCATCTCCCGTGCGGTCTCAGCCATAGCTGAATATTCGGACTCTGCGCTGGAGCATGATACCACCTTCTGTTTCCGGGATCGCCAGGTGACGAGGTTACCTCCAATGTAAGTGCAATAACATGTAGTAGATTTACGATCTCCCTTGTCACCTGCATACCCCGCGTCAGAGTAGGCTTCGATACGCAGATGACCGTGTCATCGATAGATGAGCCCTCTCCCTGGGGCTTGCTTGATGTATGCTAGAACCCGTAGAGCTCCCTCCTAGTGAACTCGTCGAGGTTCGTGCATGAACTGACTCAAGATACTAACCGTGTATACAATGTTGGGGTGAGTGACCGTGAGATATATCAACTTGCCCAAAAATCTCCGATAGCGGTAAGCATTCTCAAAGAGTGGAGACGAAGTATCCCAAAAATGTGGGCGAGCTTCCATGGGTGAGGTCTCTGGCTTGCACCCAAGAAGTCATGTCTCCTTAAGCATGTCAAGGGCATACTTCCGCTGGGTCAAAGTGAGCTTCCCGTCCTGATGAGAAAAATCGATCCCAAGAAAGTATCTAGGACTCTCCAAGACACGAATGATGAGGTGTTGCTGTAAATAAGTCTTCGTAGCAAGAATACTAGTGTCATCTCTCCTAGTCAAAATAATGTCATCAAAATAAACTGCAAGAATGACAAGACCACCCTTAGTCTTCTTAGTGAGCACGATGGGATTGGCCGCGCATGATGTGAAGCCAAAGGCGGAGAGAAGTCCACTAAACTTGGCAAACGAAGCACGTGGACTCTGCTTGAGTCCGTAAATAGCTCATCGCAGAAATTACACCTTAGATGACTCCCCCTGAGAAACATACCCAGGAGGTTGCTTGATAACCTGCATTTATAACTTAAATTCTTATCCTAATTAACTCATATTCATGCTTATTTTATAAGAAGATGATGCATGTTATCATACTTTTTAGGAATTTTCTCCATTGGTATGTCATTTCACTAAAGTCGATATTTATGCATAAATTAGGGATAATTTTATGCTTGATAGATGATTAGTCTTTTGTAAAGTTTAAATTAATAGAAGTTAATCTCTTTTCTTCAATGATTTTGACTTTAGTGCATGTTTTGAAGGATAATTTCAAGATGAATTTATGATTTAGAAGATTTATTAAGAAATGAGTTACGTAATTTTTAATTCATCTTAATTTCTTCTTTGAAAATATATATTTTAAATGACATGATGTTAAAAAGGAAGAAATTTGTGATCCAATGGAGAAAATTTGGATTAAAAAGGAGTTGTATATCTAAATTTATAAATTTCTGAAGTTTATGCCTTTTCCAATTTTTTTATCTTATTTTAAATTGATTTTTTCTTATTAAAATCGCGAAAAAGGGGGTTCTTATTCCACAGACCCCGATGCTGATGTGGCGCACGTAGCTGACGAGGCGTGGAGCTGGCGTGGCGCGCGGGACCACCACGCGGCAATGAGGCCACGTGGCAGGGCCGAGGGTGGCCCACGCAAGGCAATGGTGGTGCACAGGGCGCAGACACGTGGCAGGAGGCCACGCGTGTCCACGCGGTCCACGTGGGACGCCCGTGAGGGGCGCCACATGGCAAGAAGGCTGGCGAGTGAAGGGCCCACGGGTTAGTGGGCCCTGGTGAGAGTATTGGGGCGGTAACACAATGGCGTTACCGCATCCCATACTTTAAGCTCAACAAATCCTTTTTCTTCTTCCGTGTGGGACTATGTCCCCACGGAAATTAATTGTGCAGGACGCGTGGTAGCTTCGGAGACGTCGGATGAGATCGCGTTTTTGTCCATCGTGTGGTCACGAAGTCCACCGATCGCTGATTTAACACGTGCGCAAAAAGCGGTTTAAGTCACGGCGATAGAGGGCTCACCTGCGCACACGTGGCTTCATCAACGATCGGGATTCACCATCATCAACGAAGATTCACATGCCGACACGTGGACACAAATGGAGCGTCCGATTCTCGTCAAACGAGTGAGTGTGAGTAGCCGCACGATCTTCATCGGACAACCACGATCTTTCGCGATTAGAGGCACTGCATGGACACCTCGCGATCGCCCGATCTTCATCGGACGGACGACGACTGACGGAACGATGCTCCGCGATCTTGGCGACATGTGGAACTCTCTGGAGCATCAGATCCCCATCGGACGGGTGACGCACGTCGAGCCATCATGATCGCCCGATCTCCATTGGACGGCAGAAAATTAGGTTGACTCTCGATCGTGGCCCGATCGCCCTGCGATCGGGGCTGATTTTTCGTGGGATTGAAGCCACGATCAACTCAAGACCGCATCAAACGGTCATAAATTTCGGGCAAAAATTCCCTTTAAAACCGATGTTTTTCTCTTGTTTTGAACTCAACTTTTGATCAATTCGTGAAGGTAATTATGCAAATTTCAAGGAAGGTCTTAAGTTCTTCATGATCCCCCCGTGTTTACACTCAATTGCGAAGCAATTGGAGCGGATTGATCGCGAATTCCTCCTAGATTTCATCGAATTTTTCCCTTAAATTCCGAACGTCCACGAGGAAGAATCCGAGCAAATTCGCTTCAATCCAGGAGAATTGAAGCCCCATTCTTGCGGCAATCAGGTTAGTAGTGAGACTCGATCGATTATCAAGAGGTAATTTGAGTTTTATTAGATTTAGATGTTTAATTTTGTAAATTAGTTCTTAGTGTTCTTCATTTTCCCCAAATTTCAGTCCAAAAAATTGCTGATTTTGAAAATAGGATATCTCTCTGATTATAATTCCAAATCACTTGATTTTACTTTCATTGTATTTCTCTTTTCATCAGCTTTTTGTGGATTTATAAATTCATCAAATTCCGATTTCATTTGACCCTTCAATTTAACGTTTGACCGAGCACTATTCATCTTTCATTTGAAGTCAAATGTTGACTTTCAGGATCAATTACTTTCAATTTATAAATCCGAATTCGATCATTTTGCCCTCCTTAGATTTCTCTGGTTCTTAGCTTTCCATTGAAATATAAATGGCAAGATTTGGATTTGATTTGGCCAGTGAATTTGACGATTTCCTCAGAGGTGTTCATTTCAAGGATTTTCTAAGATTTGATTTTCAATAATTCGTAGGAAATCCATTTCTTATCCAAACATCACGAATTTTATATCAATAAATTCCATTTTCTCTCTAATTTCTAAATATAATTTTCGTAATCTTCTGACACTGTTGGATTTTCTGATTTTATAGAACACCTATTGTCGGTCAAAGTCAATGCTTTGACTTTGACTTTTGACTTTTCTATGTTAAACCTGAGAATTCAATTCTTAAATCTTCTTATTTAGTCTATTTTTATCATTTATATTCATCACATCTTATTTTTACTTCTTTAAAACCTCTTTTAAACCTAAGTTTGACGAAGTCAACTATGCAATAAAAGTCAACCCTGCTCTCTATGGATCGACCCGATACTTACACATTACTTGATTTTATATCTTATCTTTGTGAGTTCGGTTTTATAAATTTTGTTTGACTTACGTTTTGTGTGTTTAACGACCGCACGAAAATGCTTCGTCATTGCTCCATAAAGACCTGCTCCTCAAGATCATCATAATGAAAGGCATTAGAGACATCTAACTGGTGGAGAGAGGAGCACGTGGACATAGTTGAGATGAACAACTGGCGAGAATGTCTTGGTATAGTCAGTGCCATACGCTTGAGTAAATCCACGAGCAACCAGACGAGCCTTGTGACGGGCAATGGTACCATTAGGATGATATTTGATGGTGAAGACCCATTTGCACGTGACGATGTTGGCATCTGCTAGATGGGGAACCAAGGTCCAAGTCCCTCGAGAAACTAAGGCCTCCACTTCATGGTCCATCGCCGCTTTCCATTCACGTACCTATGCTGCCTCAACATGCGATCATGGAATCGACTCGGAGGCTACCCAAAGGGCAAAGCCACGAAAGGATGGAGAAAGACGATCATAGGAAACAAAGTGAGAAATGGGATGGTGAGTACAAGCGCATGTACCCTTGCAAAGGGCGATGGGAAGGTGAAGATCATTTGCAGAGGCTTGGGGAATTACGACCGGGGATGACGAGGTGGCAGTGGAGTTGGGGGATAGGGGATCGGTATCTAGAGCAGATGAGATGGGCTGAACCGAGGAAACATGAGGAGAAGGAGAGGAGAGAGAGAGTGGAGGAGGGGAAACTATAGGACGGGGATCGGCAATGACCACCAAGGGAGGGAAGCAAGGGGGAGGAGATGCAGTGGCAAGAGTCAGAGAAAGCGAGTGAGGAGAGAAGAAGGGAGAGTCCTCATGGAAGGTAACATCGACATAAGTCATATAACGACGGGTGTCAGGAAAGTACACTCGGTAGCCCTTTTGTGTCCTAGAGTAGCCAACAAACATGCCTTTGAGAGCACGAGGGGCGATTTTAGAGAGGGAATGAGAGTGATCTTGGATAAAAGCAACATATCCAAAAAATCGAGGAGGAAGGGAGAAGATGGATGATGTGGGTAAGAGACAATGAAGGGGAATAGCACCACCAAGGGGAGCACAGGGGAGCTGATTCTGGAGATAGGTCATAGTCATGAGGGCGTCAGACCAAAGATAAGATGGGACATGCATCTCAATGAGTAGTGTGCGAGTGATACCAAGGAGTTGATGGTGTTTTTGCTCTGCAATGCCATTTTGCTGTGAGGTGTGAGGACAAGTGGTTTGGTGAATAATGCCACAATCAGCACAAAAGGTACGTAGAGAGGTTTGGACAAACTCAAGAGCGTTATCAGTACGAAGAATCTTTGGCATAGCGGAGTATTGAGTAACGACTTTCGTGATAAAGTGGGTGACTGTAGTGACAACCTCAGAGCAATCGCAAAGAAGGTAGACCCAACTCACACAAGTATAGTCATCAACAAACACGCTATAGTAGCGATGACCTGAAATGGAGGGAATACGAGAGGGACCCCAAACATTACAATGAAGAATATCAAAAAGTGCAGAAGAGGGGATGCCATCGCGACGAGAGTAAGAATATCGATGATGTTTGCCCAATTGACATGACTCACACACAAATTGAGTAAGAGAAAGCCATGGTAAGGTCTTTTTAAGTTTGTCAAAAAAAGGATGGCCTAAACAGCAATGCCACAAAAGGGAGGAAGTAGTAGTAGATGTAACAAAAAGAGCTTGAAGACCCGATGAGAGTTCATCAGCAACAAGCTCATAGATGCACCGCCCGTTCTCACGGCCCAAACCAATCCTCTGTCCGGTGTGCAGATCCTGGAAAATACAATGAAAGGGAAAGAAGGTAACTGTACAGGGAAGAGCACGAGTGATAGCACTAATAGAGAGAAGGTTGATAGGGAATCCAGGAACATAGAGGATTTGGTGAAGAGAAAGAGAAGGGGTGACACGAGT
The DNA here is from genome assembly GCA_024174645.1 of Lemna minuta. NCBI lineage: Eukaryota > Viridiplantae > Streptophyta > Magnoliopsida > Alismatales > Araceae > Lemna > Lemna minuta. The sequence continues at coordinate 4,443,774 of CM044104.1, read as the reverse complement.
AGTACCACGGCCTTGGACCGGACAAGGTCAGCCATCGACAATGGTAACGGGGGGATGGGAGGGGGTAGGGTGATATGACGATAAGAGTGATGAAGTCCCGGTCATATGAGAGGAAGCCCTCGAGTCGATAATCCATGATGGTGAAGAGGAAGCAAGTAGAGCAAATGTACCTGACGTGGAGGGAGCCCGAAGTGACACGAGGTTGGCAGAAGAGGAGGCATCCGTTTTCGCAAAATGGCGAAGGGCATCATACTCGGCCAGCATCAAGGTCACAAGATATTGGGAAGTAGGGATGTTGGGCGGTGCTGGGGAAAAGGGAGCCGGAGGAGTCAAAACCGCTTGGGCAGTAGGAGGCTTGCCGAATTGCTTCCAACACTTGTTGGTGGGATGGTTTTGCTTGCCGCAGTGAGGACATGGGGGAAAAGGTTACAGACATGCCCACGAGGAGGACGATTGCCATCAAAGCGGGGAGGGAGATCACCATCATCATGAGCTCGAGGAGCAAAAATGGCGATCTCTAATGGAGGAGGCGTATCACCTAGAGCAGAGAGAGAGAGAGAGAGAGAGAGAGAGAGAGAGAGAGAGAGAGAGAGGAGAGCAAAGGCATACTAGTCGTGACTCGAAGAGCAGCAGAGAAAATGGTAGTGATGCCAGGGACATGGTCACCAGAGAGAAGAGAGCCCCTAAGCTGAGAGGCGATGGAGGGACGAAGCCCATTGAGGTAGATGCCAGCATAGAGCTCTGCGCGGTAACGCTTCAACGTCACGAGATCTGTGGTGGGAGGCTGATAAAGGTCAACCTCTTGAATTAAGGCTTGCATGCAACCGAAGTGGGCGTGAAGAGAGAGATTGCCTTGCTTGAGAGTGAGAAGAGTCTCGAAGATCTCTACCACACGGCCGATGTTCGTCTAATTGGCATACATTGTTTCAAGGGTTTGCCAAAGAGAGGTTGATACATTGTTTCAAGTCTAGCTTGATGCACGTGAGAGACTCGGCAATGTTCTGCTCGATGCTATGAAGCATCCAAGTGATAATGGCTGAGTCGGATTGCGACCAAGAAGCATAAGATGGGTCGTGAAGTGGTGGAGGGTCCTCCATGAGATGATGATGAAGGTTGTGAGACTCAAAAAAGAGCTCGAAGCCAGACGCCCATGCTGAGTAATTATAGGCAGGCCGAGTAAGTTGTGCCGTGATTGAGAGACGAGGTGCAAATGCCAGTGGAGTAGGAAGCAGTACAGGCGGGAGAATCACCAGAGTATCAACCTGAGGTGTCGGGATGTGTGGTAACGAAGTATCGAAACTCGGAGCTGAAGAGTGTGGAGAAGCCATAAATTATTGATGTAGACCTTGTAATAGGATGGGGTAGAAGATGTAGGCGTGAATAAGTGCGCTGTTTGGAGCGTAGCGACAGTGTCAGATGGAGCGAAGCAACGGAAGGCACCCGTGGTTTCGACGATTAGAAGGCTCGATAATGGTGATGACGGTAGACAAGGAAGGAGAGGATATTACGTCGGAGTGGGAAGTGGCGGCGTGCCAAGAATGACGACTGTAGCGTTCGATGGCGGCGACAGCGAGAAGAGATTATGGCTTTGATACCATGTTGACGATGAGATGAAGAAACCCTAGAATCATATATAGAAATGAGAGTACATAGGTCCTTATATAGGATAAGATGAATGATGGAAAATTATTTCAACACAAGGACACAAGGGTTCCAAGTGAACCTAGATATGAACTAAGGAAGAGAACTCATTCTCAAAAGCAACAAAAGAGCATTGATGGAGAATTATTTCAAAACATGAACACAAGGGTTCCAAATGAACTAATACCCCTCCTTATTCATGAGTTTGAAAAAATATCCATTCACTAAATGGATGAAAAAGACCTCTTTAAATAATTAAAAGAGAGTGTAGATCTTAAGGGAATTATCTTCCCTCCTTTTCCTATTTTATACTGATATAAAGATTGACTTGGTGAAAGCATTTAACCCTTATCTTTAGAAACCTAGAATTCCTTGAGTGGACCAAGTCAACCACCTTTTACCTTTGATATAGGTTCCTAATTATCCAAACCATAACCACCATATCATAGGTACCTTGTATTAATTAATGATCTCAAGAAAGAAACATCAATAGGAACACACTTGTTATCCCATCCCTCTCCCTTTGAAATCCACCCCTAGTTAGTAGATTAGAGGAGATCTATTCTTATGAAAGTACACTATCTTCTTATTCTACTCAAGACAAAATTCGTGCATGAATAAACCCATGCATCTATGGACCCAATCAGCATGAAGAATCTTTCATCAAGAAATGAAGAATCAAAGGATCAACCTCCTAATTATCCAAGACTAATATGAAGACCATTCAACATGAAGACATCTACTCAATGGTCTCTAAAATATCCTGAAGAGCATTCATATATTTGACAGTTATTCTACACGAAGCTTGACGAGACGAGACCGCGAGGTCGTCAATTTCACGCGGTATTGCGTCAAAAATAATTCTTAACTTACCAATTTTAGGAAATTCACTCGAATTGAGGGGTATAATGATTAATATGGGTCGAATCCACAGGAAATTAAGGAATTTCTTGACGTAATCTTCAAATTTGATCAAATCGGACGAGAAATTGATGGTAGAAATTGGGGAAAATGGTATTTTAAGAAAGTAGACTTCAAATCGATTCCACGGAATCAAAAATCGTCCAATTTGGACTTGATTTCGCGGAGAAATCAAGATTCGAAGTGGAGAGAAATTTCGTAACTTTGAAATCACGAATTTAGAGGAAATTTAACAAAATTGAAATGGAAATCCTATTTTAAACAGAAATTAAACGTGATTGGGAGGTAGATAATGAAAAACCGCTTCCACTAAACTCGTTTTGCGATCAAATCGTCGTGATTATCGTGAATAATCGCGAAGAACATCAAGAACATGATGACGAGCTTCAAGCGCCGATTTTTCACTCGATACTTCACCAAATCTCAATCTCAAGGGCTCCGTGAGTGCGGAATTTGAAGAGGAACACGATGGGATTGAGAGAAACGAGAGAGAGGGGTGTCTAGACAGTCAATTAGATTGAAATCTCACTCGGATGCTTACATTCGTGAAGAACAGGGCTATTTAAAGGGCGAAATTTCGTAACCGTCCGATCGAAACGATCGACGGTTACGATAAACGGTCCATGATGGACCGTTTTTGAAAATATTGTGTCCGTCGGATCGTGGATGGAGGGCCCAGATGCGTCGCCTTGAGATGCGTTATAAAACGCATTATTTTTGCGCCGTTGGATCGCGATGCTCCCTGCCAAACTCAATCACAGCCGTTATAACTTCTTTAATTAAAGCACGTGCAATTGATCTTCCGGTGGACCGCGGGCGCACGCGATCGACGCGCGTCGATTGATTGCCAGCTTGATCCGATGCTCTGCGTACGTCTACGTCACCTGCATAGTAAAATAACGCATAAATTAGTCCCACACGGAATTTATTTTACGAAACCGTCGGGTTTATAAGACCCGACGGTTTATAGGGTTAATAACCCTCCCCATATAGGGCAGGCTAAAGACCCCTTTTACTATAGTAAGTAATATATATATATATATATATATGTATATCGCGCCACGTAGGCGCTGCGCGGGTCCGCGTGGCACTGCCACGTGTCCTTGCATGCCACGTCGCATCCACGCGGGCCTGGCGCCCATTTTTTTATTATTTTATTATTTTATTATTTTTTTATTTATTAAAACGGGTTTAAAAATCAAAAATAAAATAGAAAAAACAGTTTAAAAATCCGAAAAAATTCCTAAAAATAGAAAATTCATAACTTTTAATATATAACTCCGAATTAATCCAAATTTCTTTCATTTGATCCAAAATTTAATTATCTATTATTATAAAAAGTCAAAATTAATAAATAATGAGAGTTTTAAATTTTATTTCAAAAAAATATAGTTATTTTTTTAAGAGATTTTTAACTTAGGAAAATATAAATAAATGTCTATAAATGCTTTCTCTCATTATTTTAACTCTAAAAACATCTATAATCTCAAAATAAAGATGGGTTATTAATTTATTCATCTTAAAATCATTATTTTTAACCCTAATTTAAAGTATTCTTGAGAATATAGTGACTTTTCATATAATAATAGAAAAATACATATAAGTATGATAACATGCATGAAAATGAAATCATTTATACTTAAATATGCATCAAAAATCATGTTTTATGATGTAAATATCGCATGTTATCACACCCCCCAACTTAAATTATTGCTAGTCTCTTAGCAATTCACTATATGATCTCCCTAGAAAGTCTTTTCATCCTTTGATCCTACTACTAAAAGGGTGAAGTGTATAAATATATGATCACGTTTTCCTCGTAGTGTAGGCCCTAATGATCTAGATTCCGTTTCTAGGTTGACTTCTTTAGTGCATGTTAGGGTAGTGCTCATCGGCTAATGCTCAAGTGTAATTCTTGATTGTAATCAACGTGAGCCTATCCAAGGTATGATGCTATGGTGCTGAAAATATCCTCACTCTCTCATGAGTGGATGTAATTCCTTACCCTCTCCATAAACACATCACTCCTTCCCTCAAATTGGAGGCTACCTAGTACTTAGAATTCCCCTCAACTCACTTTCCTCCTTAAAAGAGTGCAATTGAAATGGATTCCTATCTTTGGATGCATCGTGTGAGGAGGCTGAAGGAAATAAAAGATACTATTTCTAAGGGTATGACTTGGCTAAAAGCAAATATGCTGATAAAACAAAGTGGATGATAAAATCAAAGAAGGTACCACTTATGATGATTATACTCCCAAGTGTGGTGGATGATGGATAGGATAGATGGTGGAGATGATAGTGAGGTAGAGATAAAGGTAGAAGATGTTCCCACTTATTTTCCTTCTTGTAACTTCTTATTTCTCTCTTGACTTTGCTCCTCTTTATTTTCTTCTTCATTTTTTTTAAAGCATTTCAGAAGACTAGAATGATGATGTGGAGGAGTTTTAGGATTTCTGAAGAGAGTGTGTAGAAAATGAAGTGTAGTGAAGGTATAAGCACATGTGGGAGAAAAAGTGGAAGGTGAAATGGATGTGTGGATTCATTTGGGAGTGTTCATCATCAAAAGCGAAGTTTTAAAACAAATTGGTGTTACTACTTGACTGCTTTGGAAGAGAAAATTACATGCCTATAAGGAGAAGATATGTGCTACAAAGATTATGGATCATTGCACTCTTTAAAGGGGAAAGTCTAGCATCGAGAAATTCCTTATACTAAGCAGTTTGGGCTAATAATAGGTAGAGGATGGAATTTCATTTTCTCTCAAATACTCTCCTTTTCAATCCCATAGCATTTCAACCTCTTGATTACTCTTTTTCCTTGGTGCCTGTTAGGTACCCAACCCCAAAGAAGTCAACCACTACTCTAATCCATTGGTCTCTCTAGATCATTTGGCTTTATTACTCAAAATGTAATCATATGGACTATAAGATCCTCACTTCTACATCTCTAGTATGTCAGATCTCTAGATGAAAAGACTTCTAAGGTGGGGTAGATTAGATCAAAGATTTTGAAAATAAAAGTTTTTTAGAAGATAGAATTTTAAAATTTTTTAAAAATGATAGAGCTTTTTCTAAATCCTCACCCCCCAACTAGAATCATTCATTGCCCTCAATGAATACTATATGCTCATGTGAGAAACTCATCGAATCATGGCATGAAAATAATAAAAAGTGCGGTGAGATGGGTTTAGAAAAGCTCATTAGTCCGTGATGCTCGTGGGATTTTCCGGTGCAGGTGCGCCCTTTCCTAATGTAGTTCTTCAACGTCTTAAAAGGAAACTGAAATCAAAAACACAAAACTAAAAGGTAAGATAATCTTGGGGTGCCTCCCAAGAGCGCTAAGTGTAACGTCTTCAGCCATACTAAACAAAATGAAACCTAGACTATTGATGGGTTGAGGGTGATACCGTCACGTCCTCGAATGCTCGGGAAGATGCAGATTTACCTTATCTGCTGGTGCGGGTGGCTCTGAAGTCAGGTACGGCTTAAGACGATGGCCATTTACCTTGAATTGTCGACCGGTCTTAGGATCGGAGATGAGTACTGCTCCGCCGTTGAACAATTCCAGAACCACGTATGGACCATCCCATCTAGAGCGCAGTTTTCCAGGGAAGAGTTTGAGGCGGGAATTGTAGAGCCAGACCTTGTCGCCGATCTGGAATTATGATCGTCGTCGGATGTGTCGGTCATGGAAGGCCTTGGTCTTCTCCTTGTAGATCGCCGCATTCTCGTACGCGTCGTGCCTCAACTCTTGTAGTTCCTGGAGCTGGAGAAGTCATTCCTTGCCTGCTTCGTCCAGTGCTAGGTTGAGCTTCTTGATGGCCCAGTAGGCTCGATGCTCTAGCTCAACCGGAAGGTGGAAGGCTTTCCCGTAGATGAGTCGGAAGGGAGACATCCCGATGGGTGTCTTGTATGCCGTCCGGTATGCCCAGAGTGCGTCGGGGAGCTTGTGTGCCCAATCCTTTCCATCTGGATGAATTATCTTCTTAAGAATAGTTTTGACTTCTCGATTACTAACCTTTACTTGCCCATTCGCCTGGGGGTGGTATGGCGTGGTGATGCGGTGGTGTACTCCGTATTTCTTCAATAGTGCTCAGAAGTGCGAGTTGTTGAAGTGTGAGCCTCCGTCACTGATGATGGCTCTCGGACAACCGTATCGGGCGAAGATGAATCGTGTGATGAAGCACAGTACCTCCCGATGGTCGTTTGTCCTAGTGGGGATTGCTTCGACCCACTTGGACACATAGTCCACCGCCACCAAGATGTACTCTTTCCCATCAGAAGGTGGGAAAGGTCCCATAAAGTCTATCCCCCAAAGGTCGAATATTTCCACCTCAAGGATCGGCCGCATCTGCATCTCATCTCGCTTGGAGATGTTGATCGCCGCTTGACATTGTAGGCACTCCGTGTAGAAACGGTGGGCGTCCTTGAAGATGGATGGCCAGTAGAAGCCGCTCTATAGGATCTTGTGCGCGGTCTTTCGTGCCGCGAAGTGTCCTCCGCACGTCGATGAGTGACACATCGCCAGTATGTCTCCTTGCTCCTCCTCCGGTACGCATCGTCGGATGATCTGGTCGTATCCTAGGTGGAACAAAAGTGGCTCTTCCCAGAAATAGTACTTAAGCTCGTGGAAGAACTTATCTTTTTGGTGTCGGTTCCAGTGCTCCGGGATCGATCCAGTCACGATGAAGTTGACGATGTGTGCGTACCAGGGGGCGTGACTCGAGATGGCGAGGAGATGCTCGTCTGGAAATGTCTCTCCGATGTCCTTTCCTCCCGAGATGTGGAGACGCGATAAGTGGTCCGCCACCGAGTTTTCACTGCTCTTCTTGTCTTTAATCTCCAAGTCGAATTCTTGAAGGAGCAGCACCCATTGTATGAGTCTTGGTTTGGCCTCTTTCTTGGAGAGCAGGTATTTTAGGGCCGTATGATCAGTGTAGATGATGATCTTGCTCCCCAAGATGTAAGGCCGGAACTTCTCGAGAGCGTAGACCACCGCCAGAAGCTCTTTCTCCGTCGTCGTGTAATTAATTTGAGCTTCGATGAGGGTCTTACTTGCGTATCAGATGGCCGTCGGCTTCTTGTCCAGTCGCTGCCCCAAGACCGCTCCCACCGCGTAGTCCGAAGCGTCGCACATGATCTCGAAGGGTAAGTCCCAATTAGGACTTTGTAGAATCGGTGCCTCGATCAGTGCTTGCTTCAATGTCTTGAATGCGCGCTTCCCTTCTTCGTCGATGATGAAGTCTTTGTCTTTGCAAAGAAGGGTGGTGAGAGGCTTGGAAACTTTCACGAAGTCTTGGATGAATCGTCGATAGAAGCCGACGTGCCCGAGAAAGCTCCTTAAATCCTTCACGGTATTTGGGAGAGGGAGGTTTTGGATGACCTCTATTTGGCTTTATCCACTTCTAAGCCCTTGCCCGAGACGATGTGCCCGAGCACTACTCCCTCTCGTACCATGAAGTGGGATTTCTCCCAGCTAAGTACCAGTCATTTCCTGACACATACCTCTAGTATCTTCGTCAGGTGAGCAAGACAAGTCTCGAAGTCATTTCCAAAGATAGAGAAATCGTCCATGAAGACTTCTAAACTGTCGCCAAGAAAGTCGGAGAAGATGGCCGTCATACATCGTTTGAAGGTCGCGGGGGCATTGCACAGTCCGAATGGCATGCGTCTGAAGGCGAAGGTGCCAAAAGGACATGTGAACGTTGTCTTCTCTTGATCGTCGGGGTGGATAGCAATCTGATTGTAGCCCGAGTATCCGTCAAGGAAGCAGAAGTAGTTTGATCCTGCCAGTTGGTCCAGGATCTGGTCGATGAACGGTAGCGGGAAGTGGTCCTTCTTAGTCGCGGAGTTCAGCTTCCGGTAGTCGATGTAGACCCTCCACTTCGTCGGTAGGCGCGTCTGGATTTCCTCGCCTTTCTCGTTCGTCGTGACCATTACTCTGGCTTTCTTCGGGACTACGTGTACCGGACTCACCCATTGGCTATTAGATATGGGATAGATAATTTCTGCATTTAGCCATTTAAGAATTTCTTCTTTTACGGCCTCCCATACCCTTGGGTTGAGTCATCTCTGGGCTTCCCTCACGGGTCTTGACTCATCCTCTTGGAAGATGCGATGAGTACATAGTGAAGGGTCTAGCCCTTTTAGGTCCGTCAGGGTCTATCCGATTGCTTCTTTGTTTTTCCTTAGCACATCCAGTAGTTGTTCTTCTTGCTTTAGGTCCAGCTTGGATGAAATAATTACTTACTTTGCTTTCTCTTCGTCAAGGAAGGCATATTTGAGTGTAGACGGGAGAGTTTTGAGCTCTAAAGTTGGCTCGTCCATCGGAAGCTCTTCACATCTTGCTTCCTTGTTGATCATCATTAATTCTTCTACGCATTCGTCTATGTCTTGATCATCGGTGAAGTCGATGGCGCCCAAGTCTTCAGATGCTCGTGAAGGGTATTTCATTAGCTTGTTGATGTCGACCTTCACGGTGTGCTCTCCCACCTTGAGAATAACTTCTCCTTTCCCCCAGTCGGTTACGGCTTTTGCGGTAGCTAGGAAGGGTCGTCCTAATATGATTGGGGCTTGGCTCAGCTCCTTAGTCATTTTCATATCGACCACTAGGAAGTCTACCGGGAAATAACAATCTTCTATTCTAACGATGACATCCTCTACTAGTCCATGGGGTTTTCTAACAGATCCATCGGCTAAGCATAGTTCTACAAGGAATGGTTGTAACTCCCCTACATGATGACGGTCGAATACAGTCTTCGGGAGGATGTTTATACTGGCTCCTGTATCTAGTAGGGACTTAGTAAAGGACATTCCTCCAATTTTACTCGTGATCATGGGTGCTCCCCGATCTCTCTTTTTTACGGGTAAGTAATTCATCATTATGGAGCTTACCGTCTCACTAAGTTGGATTTGTTTAGGGTTTCTATGGGGAGTACATATTCCTTTTAGGTATTTTTCATAGGTAGGGATATGCTTGATGGCTTCTGTTAAGGGAATAGTTATGGTTACCTTCTTAAAGGCTTCTAGTAGGTTGTCGTCGGTTTCGTTATTCTTGGCTTTTGGTCGGTTTAAAGCTTGAGGATAAGGCACAGGGGGCTTATATTTGTCAAAGTTAGGTTCAGCCATAACATGTTCTTCCTCGTCCTCTAAATCAGTGTCTTGCTCGACGATAATTGGCGTTTCTTCTGCTTCTTTTTGGCCTTGGTGGAAAGGGTGATCCATGTATGGATCCGGCAGAGTTTTCCCACTCCGAAGGCTTGATACGGCCAGGGCTGATTCTACGGCTTCTTCGTCGATGTGTACATGGTTGATATTGTGAGTCTGGGTCGACGAAGCTCCTTGATTTCTTGGATTTGCCGTGGCCTGCGAGGGTAGCTGGTCGATAAAAGTTACTTGCTTACCCTTTTTTTATGCTGTCGTCGGTTGGACGTTCGTCTTGGACGAAGTCTTGAATTTCGTCCACGCGTGAGTTCATCCTCGTCATTTGCTCCATTAATTGTGACATCGCGCCGATGATCGGGTCGGATGCCGGCGTGGTCTGGCGTGGAGCTTGCGTGTATGCTTGTGGTTGAGTCGGCGGGACGAACGACGACGGTCTTTGATTAGGGTAATTTTGCTGACCGTTGTATTGTGGAGGATAAGGTTGATCGTTGTTCCTCCTATAGCCATTATTCTGCAAGGAATTGTTAAAAACAGGGGTATTATATTGACTAGGGTAATTACCTGGATAATTTGGTCGTCCCTGTTGACTCGGTCCTCCTGATGGACCTTGTCTATACATTCCTTGCCCTTGGATTGCCATCACGAGGCAATCAAATTCTACGTGGTCGAATCTTGAGCACGTCGCGCACGGTGATGCCTCTTGGAGTGAGACGGGGGCGAGTCCTTCAGAACCGTTGCGGATGTTGAGTCAGTCCAGGAGTAAGTTCTGGACTTCCGCCATTTTGTCGATTCTTTCGAGGAGCATCCCCGTTTCCGCTGACTTGGCGTCTAGAGCTTTCGGCATTGCACCTCTTCCAAATGGTTTCGCCGCATTATGGTGACTATTTTCCGCCACTGTTTCGATGAGATCCATCGCGTCGTCTTCATATTTGCTCATAAAGGTGTCGCCGCTAGCTGCATCCAAAAGGTATCTATCTTGCGGGCCTAACCCGTCATAAAAAATTTGAGTTAATTCATGGTTAGATACGCCATGGTGTGGGCACTCCCTAGTAAAATCTCTTAGTCATTCCCAGGCTTCGTGGAAAGTTTCGGACGAACCTTGGGTGAACTCTCGGATGGCTTTTCGGACGGAGGTGGTCTTTCCTACTGAATAATATTTCCTTAAGAACTCTCTCTCCATTTCGGTCCAACTTGTGAATTCTTTCCCTAATTTTAAAAACCAGTCCTTGGCTCTATCTCTAAGGGTAGCAGGAAAGAGTTTCATCTTCATCGTGTCGGCGGGGACATTTTGAAGGTGATTGATCTCACAAACTTGGGAGAGCTCATCTACATGTCTATAGGGATCTTCGGAAGGCTTACCATGAAAGATAGGCAGCATGCTCATTACATGGGAGTCTATTCTAAAATTGGCCCCTCTTCCTAGGGGTGCGTGAATTCTAGTGACGGGTCACTGGAGGACGGGCCTAGCATAGTCACTAAGGCGTTTCCTAGCATTTCCTTCATCATTCTGGGCCATTTCTATTGGTTCGGTAGGATCAAAAGTTGAGTCGGTCTCGGTAGTGTCGGTCTCGGTAGCTTCGGGAGTCTGTGAGGATCGTTCAAAGAGGTCTATTTCTAGGGGATTATTCCGTACTCTCCAGGCCGTTCGTCTTCTCATGAAGAGTGGATCGAGTAGGTAGATGGATAATAACTTATAAATACTTAAAATATATTAAAAATTGAAATCAGTCGTACCTGAGTGTCAGTATTCATTGGAGTTACGCGTTCTTAACGCGATTTTGAGTAAGTGATCACCAGTAATCCTTAGAAAAGGAGCGAAAATCACTTATTCTTATCGAATTAAGGATCTTGAAGATGGATTTCTACTTCGGATCACTCAAAATACGATTGAATTGCTTGAATTTCAAGAAGTTAAGAGAAAAATCCGTGTTGACCAAGTCAAAATTGACTTAATTTGATCGAAAATTGCCTTAATTCCCCGACAACGGCGCCATTTGACGAGACGAGACCGCGAGGTCGTCAATTTTACGCAGTATCACGTCAAAAATAATTCCAAACTTACCAATTTTAGGAAATTCACTCGAATTGAGGGGTATAATGATTAATATGGGTCGAATCCACAGGAAATTAAGGAATTTCTTGACGTAATCTTCAAATTTGATCAAATCAGATGAGAAATTGATGGTAGAAATTGGGGAAAATGGTATTTTAAGAAAGTAGACTTCAAATCGATTCCACGGAATCAAAAATCGTCCAATTTGGACTTGATTTCGCGGAGAAATCGAGATTCGAAGTGGAGAGAAATTTCGTAACTTTGAAATCGCGAATTTAGAGGAAATTTAACAAAATTGAAATGGAAATCCTATTTTAAACAGAAATTAAACGTGATTGGGAGGTAGATAATGAAAAACCGCTTCCACTAAACTCGTTTTGCAATCAAATCGTCGTGATTATCGTGAATAATCGCGAAGAACATCAAGAACGCGATGACGAGCTTCAAGCGCCAATTTTTCACTCGATACTTCACCAAATCTCAATCTCAAGGGCTCCGTGAGTGCGGAAATGGAAGAGCAACACGATGGGATTGAGAGAAACGAGAGAGAGGGGTGTCTAGACGGTCAATTAGATTGAAATCTCACTCGGATGCTTACATTCGTGAAGAACAGGGCTATTTAAAGGGCGAAATTTCGTAACCGTCCGATCGAAACGATCGACGGTTACGATAAACGGTCTATGATGGACCGTTTTCGGAAATATTGCGTCCGTCGGATCGTGGATGGAGGGCCCAGATGCGTCGCCTTGAGATGCGTTATAAAACGCATTATTTTTGCGCCGTTGGATCGCGATGCTCCCCGCCAAACTCAATCACAGCCGTTATAACTTCTTTAATGAAAGCACGTGCGATTGATCTTCCGGTGGACCGCGGGCGCACGCGATCGATGCGCGTCGATTGATTGCCCGCTTGATCCGACGCTCTGCGTACGTCCACGTCACCTGCATAGTAAAATAACGCATAAATTAGTCCCACACGGAATTTATTTTACGAAACCGTCGGGTTTATAAGACCCGACGGTTTATAGGGTTAATAACCCTCCCCATATAGGGCAGGCTAAAGACCCCTTTTACTATAGTAAGTAATATATATATATGTATATCGCGCCACGTAGGCGCTGCGCGGGTCCGAGTGGCGCTGCCACGTGTCCTTGCATGCCACGTCGCATCCACGCGGGCCCGGCGCCCATTTTTAATTATTTTATTATTTTTTTATTTTTTTATTTATTAAAACGGGTTTAAAAATCAAAAATAAAATAGAAAAAACAGTTTAAAAATCCGAAAAAATTCCTAAAAATAGAAAATTCATAACTTTTAATATATAACTCCGAATTAATCCAAATTTCTTTCATTTGATCCAAAATTTAATTATCTATTATTATAAAAAAAGTCAAAATTAATAAATAATGAGAGTTTTAAATTTTATTTCAAAAATATAGTTATTTTTAAGAGATTTTAACTTAGGAAAATATAAATAAATGTTTATAAATGCTTTCTCTCATTATTTTAACTCTAAAAACATCTATAATCTCAAAATAAAGATGGGTTATTAATTTATTCATCTTAAAATCATTATTTTTAACCCTAATTTAAAGTATTCTTGAGAATATAGTGACTTTTCATATAATAATAGAAAAATACATATAAGTATGATAACATGCATGAAAATGAAATCATTTATACTTAAATATGCATCAAAAATCATGTTTTATGATATAAATATCGCATGTTATCAAAGCTACCACGAGAGAAGATGTCACAAGGAGAACTCTTTCATAGTGAAACAAGGCTTCTATGCTTGATGAAAATCTACATCCGCATGAATGACCAGAAAGAGAAGCTGTGGCCAATGCTGCAGAAACTGAACGTGACGATGAAGTCTTAGGAGAAGGAGCTGATGTGAAAGCCTTTAATGAAGCGGGTGATACAGTCTAATATCTTCCAACGAGCAAAGGAGAAGCAGGAAGATTGGAGAGCTGGCTGAAGCTGATGATATTCAACCTCTAGTTGTGATCATGGCGAAGGAATGATCAAGGCTGAATTTACTGGAGATGATGCTCCATCCACGTACACCAGGGTCATTATCAGATTGAACCAAAAGAGTCTGCAATATCGACTTCTCGGGCGATAGCATTTGGTATCGGCACAACCGGGATTCAAGGAGTCACTGGCGAGGAGATAATTTTGATATCAACGCCAGCGAACAAGATTAATCTCAAGACATTCTTTCAGATCACACCAAAAGTCTTAGCAAACGTTTATCGACAAGAGGAAGGACTTCACAATACTTTCATCATTCACATGGCCGTCGGTCGGGCAGAAGACGTTTCGAGGCCACCGCAAAGTTCTCTGGTGGATTACTGCCGAGCGGGCTCGAAGATATCGATGCACGAGCTTGCTCACCAGCGTCCGAGTTTGAAGTCAAAGACAACAAAGTGAAATGGAAACAGAGAATGGATCCCCGTAAAAGCTGACTACATGATGAATCCGCTAGCATGGGAATCCTTCAGAGCATCCGCTAGTTGACACTCACGTGTCCTAACTACTGTGACGATTTAAGCTGAGTTCTCATCACTGATCCGATCACTTACAGGCAACCGTTCCAATTGACAAAATTCTGCTTGAGAACGCATGACATTTCAGTATCAACCATTGTCTCCTGATTCTCTTGCCACGTAAACGCCAAATCCGAATCAACCGAAACGACGCAACTTCCTGATTTAATTCTGTTTCTCTCTACTTCTATAAAAGGCAAACTTGTAAGAACGAGAGGCAGATGTTTTTGATAAAATTTGTTTCTTTGGAAACTTGTGTTTGTGTGTTCTTGTGCTTCTCCTGTAAATCTCCTCTCTGAGTTTCTACCTGCCTTTCCCTTTCTCCCTCCTGTTTTGTCTTCTTTCAATCACATTACGTCTAGACGCAAACGACGGAAGGTTCAGCATCCATGGCAATCCAAGCTTCAAATTCCTGTTCTCCATTCTAGGTAATCATTCTCCTAACCTTTTTTGTGATAATAGTTTGTTTCACAAGATCTTAAGTCCACATTAGATCTTCCGTGTCTCCTATTGTCCTCCATTTCTCTGTCTATTTTCTTCGCTCTTTCTCCGTTCTCCCTATTCTCTTCTTATTTTATATTTATTCTCCCCGTCTCTCTCTCTATTTCTCTATTATAATATATTTTATAACTTTCTCCTCACTCCCTTCGTTCACTAACCCGATCCGTTCATTATCTCTACATTAAAATAATTCCCTTATCCTATCTATCGTAAAACGATCACCGTCACCTATTCCTTGATATGCCTGGACTATCTTAAATTATCTACCCACTGATATATATATATTCTAAACTTCTCATATTATTATTTATATATCCTTCTCACTCATTCATTTATTCGCCCAATTCTTTCTCCTATATTCATTGATACTTATACTTATAATATTCTATACTATCAATCCTAAATTCTCTCCCATTATAGATATATCACAATGATTATTCTTACTCATCATTCCCTCCATTCCATTATCCTACTACCTTTGGAATTATCATACATTAACTTCTCATTCATATAAATTAATATTCCCTTTATGATATCATTCATAGGTCCTTCAATCTTTTGTAGGATTACTTCTTAAACATATCATCTCTATCATACATAGCATCGTATTTTGAAATATCCTACATCAAGCATGCTCCTCCTTATTCACAAGTTTGAGAAATTATCCATTCATGAAATGAATGAAGAAGACCTCTCTAAGACATTAAAAGAGAGTGTAGACCAAAAGGGACTTAGTTTCCCTCCTTCTCTAATTATACTCTGATCTAAAGATTGACTTGGTCGTATGCAATTAAGCCCTCATCCCTAGAATCCTTAGAATTCTACATTTAGACCAAGTCAACCACCTCTCACCTTGATATAGGCTCCTTATCATCAAAACTCTACCCACTATATCATAGGTACCTTGTATGAATAAATGATTTCAAAATCAGTAGGAACATCTTTGTTGCTATATTCCCTTCTCTCTTTGAATCCTACCCATAGTTGGCATTATAGGAGAGATCTAAATATTATTACTTACGGAAGAAACTATCTTCGGATTCTCCTTCAAGACAAAAGCCTTTGCATGAATAAACCCATGCATTTATGAAGATCGATCAACATGAAAAGCATTTATATGTTGATAATCAGTTTGAAGAAAGCTGCCATTAAGGAAGACAGTCACAAGGATAGGTCCTCACCATCTCCCATTTGAACAATATCTTCACGGTTAAAGGAAAAGATGAAACTTAATCTGATATCTGTCCAAGGACCATCCTCCTAACTGCTCAAGACCTCCAAGATCATCTCAAGGTCAACGAGATTACACATCTCATCTTTTGTCCATCAGGGGAGTATTGAAGACACATGAAGCCTTCCACGAAAATGATGACATTGGGTCCACATGAAATCAAACCTCATAAATGAAGAACATCATAGTCACGATCTCTTCAAGGTGAATATGATAACAGCTACCTCAAGAGAAAGTCCCATGGTCTTGAATAACATCAAGACCTAATCTGATTTCTTTCCACTGAACACATAACCAACCCTACAATCAATACAACAGCTAAAGGCAATCAAGAGATCAAGATTACTCTACGGTTCACCCTGTTACAAGCTTTGGAGCAATGAGAAGACATGAGAACATCCACGAACAGATGCCTAACTTCCAATAACTACCCATGTAACTACCTCGACGCATCTTTTCATTCTACTTCTGTCTTTCTCTACTCTATAAAAGAGACAATTGTAAGACAAAGTCAGATGTTGTTTTTGATAAATGAAGTTGTTTCCTTTAGTGAAAACGTTACTGTGTTCATCGTGCTATCGTCTTCCATTCTTCTTTCCATAAGCCTCATTTCGAGTTCTATCCCCCAATCTTTTCTCCTCCCCTTGCTGTCCCTTTCATTCATCTCAAGTCAAGAACAAATCGAGGATATCTTGGATCTGATGGGATCTGAGGTCGATAACTTTCTAAAATTTTGATCAAAACATCAAATGAAGCGAAAAAATTGAATCGTACATTCAAAATACCAAGCCACCAAGAACAGATGATCCTATCATCTAGTATGAATGAGAAAACATACTTACAGGTTTCCTTAAAGGAGTTCTTGAAGCTATTCAAGTGTCTAGCCTCTAGCGGTATCCACACGGTCTCCCGAGGGTTGGATCTCCTCTTGAAACCTCTTCACCAAGAGAGAAAGAGAAGAAAGGAGAGAATTCCCACAAGGCTTGCATGGGCCCCTTCAGTTGTGGTCGTCCTCCCCCTATTTATAGACATTTGGAATGAGGTTTTTTTCATAAAAACCCTCATAATTATGTCTATATCCACCAACATCCATAAACCTTATGTGTGTTACCCTCTAGGTCCATATATCTCACTAGTTAATAACTCTATAGACCAAATAACACCTTATTTGTCAACCTTAATTAATTATCCACATCCACATATAGATTAATTAATCAAGGATCGATTTAACCCAATCGATAGGTTGAGTTGCGAGCCCGTTGGGTGCCAAGCTACACCACGTACTCTACGAGATATGGAGTATGTAAGAACTCACTTATGGAACCTTCCCGTCATCGATTACCATGTATGTATAATCCTTCATCCACATTAGACTCATGAATGACTTATGGTATGGTCAACTGTCAAACCCTAATCGGTCACTCAAGTTAGTACTGATGCTTGTAGAAATCATTGAGAACTCCTTCTCTGATATTTCTACAACCTTGGTGAAGGATTTCATCGCATCTCATTCCTTTGCGTCAATCTCCTCAAATACCGAGGGTGGATGATCCCATCTTGATCACACAATCATCTTCGTTGACTTCATGTCGTATCCAATATATGACGGTTTAGATATCCCATGACTAGGGATTCGTAAGTCATAATCAAAACACGATCATCCATCCATAAGATATCTTTGGTGTCTCAAGTCAAAGGACCACATGCACAACCATGACATGAATCAACCTGATTGACAGTTAGGTATAATACCATTCAGGGATTCATACGGATCAATTTAGTGAACTCTTTCTCCAAAGAGCACCCACTATCTATCCTTAGTGTCTCCACATCGATGGCTATAGGATCAGCCATACTCATCATATGAGATGGATTAGATAGTGCTATTCTTTCCAGATAATTCGACGTCCTTCTCGAATATCCCACAAATAGGAATGTTTAGAACATATGTTTAACGACTAGTGATCACTATATTATGATCTCATCATAATTCACTTAGTCATTACACATGCTCATGGACTTCATTGCAAACATCACACAAGAATGACAATGAATAAATTTCATTTAAATGAACATAAACAAGATACATGAAAGTGTGATTGGCTTATAGGCCACATAATATCCATCAGGATCGTGTGGTGACTTCAAAGGCATCTTCTTTACGTCCACTTCAAGGTAATTATCCTCTCTTACATTATCGTGATTAATAGTTCACTTCTCAAATTCGTAAGTCCAACATTGACTATTTCTTCCTATCTATTCTCTATCTCAAATCTATGATCCAAAATATTATCAAACATAATTCTCAATCATTCGTATTATCATCCCTACATCTTCCCCACGTTATAGAACTATATTAGAAATCCTTCCTCTTCATTACATATTACATATCATCTTCTCACCCATCTCTCTTCTCTTCGCATTCATACTCATCGTCATTACTATTATCTTCATCTTTCTGAATTATCCTACGCCACATCTCCACTGAATTAAACATTCATCCCAAAGTGATATCATTCATAGATCCATTTGCCAATTGTAGGATCATTTTAGAGTTAATATCAGTAAACACTCATTAAATAATTCACTCACTCTCATTCGTATTCGCATATTAACATTATGTCTTCATACTTATCCTTTTCTTAAAATATCCTACATCAATGAGAGTAGAAGATAAATGGGACGAGAGCCCAATACCACTATCGGAAAGACCAAAATTGATAAATTTCACCTTGTATATTTAGAGTAATTCTCTCAAAAGTCAACGCCCAAATTCGGATCAATTTTGAACAACAGTTGGTCAAACGACAAATTGAAGGGTCAAACCTTGATGAAAATTGACAAGCTAGATAATAGTAATAAGGAATCCAATGAAACCAAATTCAAACAATATGGACTTAAGATTAGGGAGAAATCCTTGTTCGGAAATCAGCAATAATCTACGATGAAATTTGGGCAAAATGACAAAGTTTTCGATTCTTGAACTCTAATTACATATCTAAATCTAATATAAACTATCTAAATTGCGAGGATTAGGAAGGAATCACACTACTAACCCGACTCACGCGAAGATTTAGCTTCAAATTGCTTTGACTACTAAGTATTTGTCTGATTCTTTCTTTTTCGTGCTGTCGGCGTTCAAGTGACAATTTCCAAATGTTTTCTCGCAATAATTCATGATTAACTTGCCTCAATCCATGTACAATTAAGTCTAGAATGAAAGGGAATCATGAAGAACTTAAGATCTTCCTCAAAAAATGCTTTATTTCTTCACGTTTCAATCAAAAGTTACATTTTAAGAAGAGAGAACTTCTCTTTATAGAAGAATTGATCGCGAAAAATCTGGGCCGTCTGATTCGCTAAAGAACATTTGGAGGGCCATGATGCTGATCATAATATAGTGATCAATAGTCTTTAAACATATTTTCTAAACATTCCTATACGTGGGATATTCGAGAAGGACATCGAATTATCCAAGAAAAATAGCACTATCTAATCCAACTCATATGATGAGTATGGTTGATGCTATAGCTATCGGTATGGAGAGACTAAGGATATATAGTGGGTGCTCTTTGGAGAAAGAGTTCACTTGAATTGATCCGTATGAATCCTTGAATGGTATTATACCTAACTGTCAATCAGGTTGATTCATGTCATGGTCGTGTATGTGGTCCTTTGACTTGAGACACCAAAGACATCTTGTGGATGGATGATCGTAATTTGATTATGACTTACAAATCCCTAGCCACGGGATATCTAAAACGTCATATATTCGATACGTCATGAAATCCATGAAGATGATTGTGTGATCAAGATGGGATCATCCACCCCGGTATTTGAGGAGATTGACTCAAGGAATGAGATGCGATGAAATCCTTGGCCAAGGTAATAGAAATATCAGAGAAGGAGTTCTCAATGATTTCTACACGCATCAGTACTAACTTGAGTGACTGATTAGGGTTTGACAGTGGACCATACCTTAAGTCATTCATGAGTCTAATGTGGATGAAGGATTATACATACATGGTAATCAATGACAGGAAGGTTCGATAAGTGAGTTTTTACATACTCCATATCTTGTAGTGTACATGGTGTAGCTTGGCACGCAATGGGCTGGCAACTCAACCTATCGATTGGGTGAAATTGATCCTTGATTAATTAATCTATATGTGGATGTGGATAATTAATTAAGGTTGACCAATAAGGTGTTATTTGGTCTATAGAGTTATTAACTAGTGAGATATATGAACCTAGAGGGTCACACACATAAGGTCTATGGATATTTGTGGATATAGACATAATTATGAGGGTTTTTATAAAAAAACCTCATACCAAATGTCTATAAATAGGGGGAGAACGACCACAACTCAAGCCGTCCATGAAAGCCTTGTGGGAATTCTCTCCTTTCTTCTCCTTCTCTCTTGGTGAAGAGCTTTGAAGAGGAGATCCAACCATCCGGAGACAGTGTGGATATCGCTTGAGGCTAGACACTTCAATAGCTTCAAGAACTCCTTCAAGGAAACCATGTAAGTATGTTTTCTTATTCATACTAGATGATAGGATCATCTGTTCTTAGTGGGTTGGTATTTTGAATATCCGATTCAATGTTTTCCGCTGCATTCAATCTTTTGATCAAAATTTTAGAAATTTATCGACCTAAGAAAAACCAAAAACTGCCACGTCTCACGCAATAAGTGGACACGATCTCACTACACATGCCCACTTCCTTGATTATCGCCGTCTGATCTTCATCGGAGTGTCCGTAGGAAGTCGCGTGGCACTCCATGATTCGCCGAATGCTTTATCAAATTGAAACCGTCATATTTCACTTAAGCGGTCAGTGGCTTTGAATTACGCAAGTGTTGTTGATCGGGACAATATGGACCAAAGTCCACGAGATCGAGGTGCGCTCTTTCGCGCGTTTTGATCAAACGTTTCGCACATTGCTACGTCGCCTGCGAACTAAGGAGAAATATTAGTCCTACATGGAAGAAATAAAGAGAGAATATCTTGTATATAAGGTGGAAGCACCAATCGCCGTTGCGTCACCCGTTGGGCCTTAGTATGCCCCCCTATCCTCTCGTGGGTCCACTAGCCTTGGCCCAATCGATCCTCCGCGTCACGTAGGCGCCACATGGGTCTGTGTTAGCTCACGTGGCTCTACTACGTGTGCACATCGCATCTTGTCAACTCCACGCAGATCCCACGTGTATAAATCACTTTTTGAAAATATTTTAACTCTAAAAATTCCTGAAAAATCATAAAAAATTATGAAAAAATGACTCATCTTTAAAAATTTATAACTTCATTACTAGAACTCCTTTTTACCTCAAATTTTCTCCATTGGATTACAAAGTTTTTCTTCTTTAATCCATGCCCCTGAAATATAAATTTTAAGAAGAAAAATTGATAAATTCCTAATAATATTAAGTCAACTCTTTGAAGTTATATTTTAATTCATCTCATCATTCTCTTCTTCTAATTTCTTCTTTTAATCATCCACTAAGGTCAAAATATAATCAAGGAAAATGGTTAATTTATAATCGTTTGACCTTGCGTAAGGTCAAACATCAATAAAACACATCATTAACCCTAAATAATGCATAACTATGGACTTTAGGAAAATGGCATGCCAATGGAGAAAATTTCATAAAACTATGATAACATGCATCCGAATTACATAAAATAAGCATTAATATCAGTTAAATATGATAGTATTTCAAGTTAAATATGCATGTTATCAGCGTTCCATCTTTGATCAGGCAGACATGACTTAATCATTATGATTCATTTTATTTGCGCTATTGATCAAAGATGAAGAGGCAAATCAAGCAGTCACACCCAATTGTAGCTTATTTCTAGTCATGTTCTTCGACTAAAAGATCATTCTCGGATGTTTCAACAAATCCAAGTGTTCAGACATCTCAATCCTTGAATCTCTTACTTTCTTTCTATTCAAGACTGATTTTTGCATCCAAAGAGTGTTTGAAAATGAGATTTCGTTGAGAGAATTAGAAGAATTTGCCTCTTGAACACCAGATTTTTTATTTTTTGAAATGAAGAATGAAATGCCCGAATCAGACAATGAATTGGATCATTTTGAGTACGATTTTGGATTAGATTATGTTTTTTCTCCCAAATCTTTCTTCGTATAACATTATATTTGAATTTCGAATAGTAGATTAGTTGAATTTTATAAAATTTTTCTGATTTCTCTCTCTTCACGATCAAATTTTCTACCTAGATTTTGCTCATTGATTTCTCAACGAATCTTGATTCAAATCGAGTGATTTTTTATTCTGTCAATTTGTCTTGGAGTCTTCTTTCTAAATTTACTAAAATATCTAATTTCTCTTCTAAATTCCTCATTTGATTTGATCAAATTTGAAAAATACTTCCAAAATTCCCTATTTCTCCGTGGATTCGACCCTTATTAGCCATTATACTGATTAGTTCTTGGTGAAAACTTTAAATTGGTGAGTTTGGTAATTTTTTTGACATGAATTTGTGGGTGTTCAACAGGTGCATGAAATTTTTCATCAATGATACCTATTAAGAGCCGGCCACCTAGCTCATTCTCATACATGATCTTGATCAAATGACTATGATTTCTCCAAATAAAAATCATGATATCTCAAATCTAGAGGGACTTTTGGGCTGGAATTTTATGGTTAGATTTTTATTTTAACCTTAATCCATTCGTACCCTGTGACTCACTAATTGACTAAAAAAAGATTTTAAAGATTGAACTATTTTCCCCTTCTTTACACTCAAACCCTAGGAACCCTCTATCAAAAGGTTAATTTTCTCTCTCCTCATGTGTTTTTGCTTTGTCTTACCATCAATCTACCAAAAGGAAGAGGAGAGGAGGTCAAGGGCCCAAGGAAAGCATTGTTTGAAGGTGAATCATGTTGTGGAGAAGAAATCCAGTGAACATCACTTGGCTTAGGGTGAGAAATGCAATAGGGTTTGTGCGACAATAGAGATTGAATTTTCCTTGTAAACATCTTCATAAATAGTAAACATTATGTTTTATTTTGATTTTGATTTTAATGTAGTAGCTTTGACATCACCCACACATGCAATTCTCCCTCTCTCGATTGTCGTGCATTGATCCATCATTGGCAATGACCATCCTTCTCACCTTGCCACAATCTTAACCTCCTTTCATCTATTTATATCTTAAATTCCCATTTAAATTCTAATTTCTCTCTTGATTCAGAATGAAACCTAAGAAAAGATCACTCACATCCATCTCCCTAGACCTCATTTATAGTTTCACTTCTTTACACACTCTTGTCTCTAATTTGAATGCCTAATCTCATTACATCAGATTCTTGTGGATTAAACCCTTTATTACATTATATTGAGGAATAATATATTTATATTGCATGAAATTGATACACAAGGATGTTGAAAAACATGTTTAATCAAGTTCATTAATCATCACGGGGCCTCATGGTGCCATGGGCGCTTGCATGAGACACATTATTGATGATTTGTATAATTTTTAACTTGTCTTTGGTTATTATATTGCACATGACATGAAATGCTCTAGAATGTTAGATCTAGAGAAGGGAAGATTTAATCTTAGCCCTTCAATTTCACATGAAGGGGGTGGGATGTTTTAGCATCCTGTGAAGTGTGATTAGTCTTATTTTTGTGATGAATCTTGGCCATTGATTTTAGGGGCTATAATGGCCTAGAGTACATGGACCCATAGAATTCATAAAAAGAGGTGATGTGGCATGATCTAGAGCCTCCATCTCATATCCAATGGACAAGACTCAATTATAGCTGTTCACCAACTATCTCATTTAAGAAGGCACAATTTTTCACTATTTTTACTCTCTCTCTCCTCACAAATAATAGACATTTTTCGAGAATTCAAATTTACTTGATTTCTTAGAGGGGTTTTTCCTTGAAAATGTAGATTGAAAATTGTTCCTAAATCATTTTTTATCCATTGAGGATCTCTAATGGAGTTTTTGCCAAGAAATTCTGGAGGCTTTGCCAGTTAAACTTTGGACTTTCACTTTGGAATCTCTAAAATCCCTTGATTTCGTGTTGGATTGGGTCAATCCATTATGGTTTTAGGTTAGTTGGATCTTATTTCCCTAAGATGTTGTCATTTATCATTAGATTTCCATTTCGATTGTAGATTAATAGACTTCATCATCAAATTTCATTACTTTCTCGCTCCTCGTGATAAATTTTCTCTCTCACTTCTTTCTTCAATTTCTTCTGAGAATCATCTCTGATTTGTGTGATTCAAGATTCATTGAAAAGTTCTTTTAGTTTTTTTCGTAAATATAATATTTTCAATGGATTCTTATCCCAATTAGATTTTCAATTTGATCTATTTATAGAACCTATAAAAACTACTCTAATTCTTCATGAATTTGACCTTTTTACACTAATTATACTTCATTCATCTTAATGTAAAGTAAGCTTGGAACTTTCTTGATCCTGTGATGTGTATTCATCTTCATTCATTATCAGCTTATCACACACACACACACACAGATATATATATATATATATATATGTTTGTGTGTATGCATTTATTTTTCTATTTATATATTTACACCGTTTTATCTATAGCCCTATTTGTATCTATACTTATAATTATATGTATCTTTGTACATATGTATCTTTTTTTCCTATGCATCACATTTTTTAGAGGGTTTGATCATTCAATTTGACTATCTATTAATTTTTCATTCCACCTTTTAAAAAACATACCTAAATTCTATTATCAGAGTAATTATGATTTTTGCATGATTATCATTTTTAAAAATCTATAAATTTGTTGTTTGAACTTCTTGAAGTCAAACACCTGGAAATCAGGATATAGTCTTGGGTTTTCATTATTGAAAGCCTTAGATTAATTAATAAATGAAAAGAGGAAGAAAGGATGTAGAAGAATAAACAACAAATTTTATTTTACCTTTTCTTTTTTCAAATCAACTAAATTGAAAGAAACTTTCTCTGCACTACTATTTTATTTTGAGTCAATAAAGCACATGATAATTAAATTGATGAGCTATGGAAAAAATCCATAAATTTTAAATTGTAATAATTTTTCTAAGTTCGTTTAAACTTTCCTTAATTTTTTTATTAGAATTTTTAAAATGTGAAAATCAAATTTTTAGGGTTATAGGTGCATGATGATATGGCAACAATACGCCCATTGGTATCTCTATGCAAAGAGAATGATGGGATGAATCAAAATAGAAATTTGAAGGGTTGATTTAGTATTATTTTGAATTCATCATATTTTCTACATAAAATTTATATTTTATGTGGCGTGGGCCGACACGAATCCACACGGGACCACTCGTGCGCCTGATAACATGCTAATTAGACATGATAATACATGATTATTTATGCATATTAGGCATAAAAGAATTCATTCCTATGCATGTTATCATATTATGAGTGTTTATCTATTATTCTATGAAAAAGTCATTATAATCTCAAAATACATTAATTTAGGGTTAGTTATGATGAATTAAAGATAAATATTTTCATAACTCATATTTAATTGAGATTATAATTAGTTTTTAATGTTAAATAATAAGAGAAATCATTTTATATGTTTTAAAATCTTAAAGAAATGAATGTATTTTTGAAATAGAAATTAAATCTCTTGTTATTTATTAAATTTTTAAAATGATAGATAATTTAATTTGTGATCAAATGAAATAAATTTGGATTAATTTGGAGTTATATTTTGAAAGTTATGAATTTTCTAATTTTTAGGGATTTTTTAGGATTTTTTCTGAATTTTTCTGAATTTTTAATGAATTGTTAAGGATTTTTCAGAATTAAAAATCGAATTTTTTAATTAAAATTGATTTTTCTGAATCTTATAAGCCTGCAGGTGCTGTGGCGCAATCTGAAGCGTCTGATCATGTCACGATCAATGGTGAAGGAGGGGAGGCGACGTGGTAGCCTATGGAGCATCCGATCGCACGAGGAATCAATACCGTTGGTCCTCACTTAAAGAGGAGGGTACGTGGCATGATCTAACTCGTTGATGATCTAACTCCTCTTTCCATATCATCCATTTTCTCGCTTGTGTTTTGCATACCCTTCAATAATTGCTCCATCCTACTCATCATATCCTGCAAAGTGGAGTCATTAGAATTTTCTTCCTTCAGTTGAATTTGATCATGATGGTAAAAGTAAGTTTTGGGATGATATTGGAGTTGAGAATCCATGTTGTAGTTGAGATTTTCATGTCTATTCCTTGAATTGCAGAGAAATCCATATGTCCACATATTGTCTTCAACACATTCTCCATCTGCATGATTTCTACTAAAACACATAGAACAAGGAACATTTTGTACATTAGAAACATGAGAGTTAGTCATCAACATTTGCATAAGATCTATGGCTTTCCCTAAGGCTATCTCTATGTTTTTAAGCGCCTATCAGTTTCTCTTTCAATTTCAGCCAAATTTTCTATCAACTCCTCCAATTCAACATCATCCTTGTCTAAATGTGATCCTCCACATGCATTATCAACTTCGTTTTGACCATCAACATTTAATCCTTCATAAAAACATTTCAATAATTGCCACCTATTCAATCCATGATGAACAAACTTAAAAGTGAAAACCTTAAACCTTTCCCAAGCATCACAAAATGACTCATTTCCTTGAACAAAATTTTCTATGGCCCTTCTTTCATGAGATGATAAAGTTGCATTACAATGAGTTTTTCTTCTATTCATATAATTATTGTCTTTATTCCATTCATGAAATGGGTATTCATTATATCCATGGTCTCCAACTATGCAATTAAAATGAGGTCTTTGCATCTCAATCTAGAATGATGAAAGGAAGAATAAATTAGTTCTCAACGATCATTCATGAAATTTTGTCTCATGCCAAAGAAGATATGGTAGTGATAAAAATTAGAGGCAACCAGATTAATTTTCAATTCAAAAGAAAATTATTTCTTTCTGATATCAAATAAAAAAGAAAGAAGAATAGAAATAAAAGAAAGAAAAGAGAAGTCACTAACCTCAATGTCACCTTGATTCCCCGGCAACGGCGCCAATTGATGAACTAAAACTCGGTTGATTATATCGTTGTTGTGTGTTTTAATTCATGCAATACATTTATAATTCCTCACTTATGACAGTAGTAAGCAAGGGTTGATCCTCAGGGAATCTAGGTAATGAGGGTTGAGACGAAAGTAGAAGAAGGGATGAATTCCTATAGTGGAGGATATTAGAAGTTAGAAGGTGAATTATATAGAGGTAATGGATGTAATTGGTGAGATTATGTTCCTGTAGTACTAATTAGAGGAAAAGATATTAGAATTGGAAGGGTGGAGATTGATTGAAGGTGAGAAAAGAGAAATGAGGGGGAGATAAGAGAGGTGAAATCGTATGGAGATAGATGATATGGTCTAGGTATGATTTGTGAAGGAAATGCAATAACCTACAATTAAAATAGAAGAAAAGATCCTACATTATCCATGGAAAAGGCTAACAAGAGAATCCCTCCTCAGAATCTTCCCACAAACCCCGTGTTGATGCCAATCCTAGGCCGGGTGGTGCTTGATTCGCTACGATGACGATCTCCTCTTGTTCTCCTTCTCCAGAACAAACTCAAGCATCCGATGATGCCTAGCTTGGGCCTAAGCTTCTCCCCCTTTCTTGCTGGTGACCTGGTGTCAAGAGAGAGCCAAAAGACAAGAATTTCAGAATAGAAGGAGGAGTGCTTTTAGGAGTTAGGGTTTCCAACAATCTAACGGACGAGATCAATTCTCGATGTTTCCAGGAGTCCAACGGAAAATCCAACCATGCGGATGGAAAGAGCACGGGGAGTTTGGTATCCCACCAAAAATTCAGCTCAATCGGACGGCTGGATCAAAAGATATCAGCCTTCCAAGTTGGAGCATTCCTGGCCGTCGATCTGATGGTCTGATCTTCTTAATACAGTCACTAACCGATGAGCCCATGCGATCGTGCCACGTCGACTTGAAGCTGACCGTCGGATGCTCGCCACGTCACCTGCACAGGTTAGTGACTAAACGACAAAATAAAAGGTAAGCAAGCGTTAATTCTTCGCACGAATAAGAGAGCGCCACGTCGCTCTCTTATTCGCGCTTCACGGTCAAAGAAGACGGCGCCCGTCTTCCGCCTCACCAGCGCAGGTAAGTTAGAATTTAAATTAGTATTTTAATTTGAGAAAACGACGAAATCACGGAAAGAAACGACAAAACAGCGAATTCGACAATGTAATAAAATATGATTTAATTTAAGCTTTGATTCGACAAAACAACAAAATGGAATTCGGCAAAACGACAAAACAGCGAATTCCGTAACGATGAAATAAAATATGATTTAATCTAAGCTTCGATTCGACAAAACGACAAAACGGAATCGGCAAAACGACAAAAGCGAAGCAACAAAACGACGAAACAAAATAACAAAACGACGAAACGAAAGTAAAACAAAACGACAAAAGAAGGTGAAAACGCAAAACGAGATGGGTTGCCGGTGACGAATGAGAGAGCGCCACGTCGCTCTCTCCTTCCTCCTTAGCGTCAACGATGACGGCGCCATCCACGTCATACGCGGGGCTTCCAGATCGCGACACGTGTCGCGATCTGGTGGCGGCTCTCTGACTTACCTTTGAAGACCCGAAATTGTATTTAAACCCTTGATATTGATAAATATGCAGAAATACCTTAAGATAATTAGAGATATATCAAGAAAAATGCTCTAAAATTCATTTAAACCATTTAAAAAATTCTAAAATATGTATTTTGCTTTAAAAATTCATTTTCCTTGTCAGTTTATAATCCAAGAGGGATATTTAAATATTATAAAATCCAAGAAATACCATAAAAGCATAATAAAGCAAATTTAAGCAATTTAATCATAATAACACATAAATATATTCCTTTTAAGCCAAATATTCATGAAAATTCAGAGTTAAAGGTCAAACATTTATGTGTTATCAGAGGGTACGTGGCATGATCTAACTCGTCGATGAATTATTTTAATCTCAGCCGGTAATCAAGAGGAGTTATAACGGCTGAGATTAAAATCTACAAAAAACGCATCTGAGCGTTTGATTGCGATCCAACGACAGATGTTACATGCGTTTTTATAACGCTCAGGACGTCGCTTCATCTTTGCCGTCGATCGAAGATCCAATAGCCACAACTTAATGGTAACAATTCGCATCCGATGTGTTTCATCAGAGCCGTTGATCATGAATTAAATGACGATCGGACTGTTACGCCCAAACAGCCCTATAAATTCAAATGTTCTTCGAGATTGTAAAGCATTCGAGAGTAATTCGAGTAAATCGAACTATTTTGACACCACAACTCTTGAATCTCTTGTTCCCAATCGCTTCTAGACTGAATTCCACGTCCATGGAGAATTTGAGAGTGAGATTTTGACGATCGACGCTTGAACTCCACGATTGTGATTTTCAGAATTTTGATGAATAGCCTTGATTCTGGCGATTAATTGGATCAATTCGATCATAATTGTGAATTAGGATCGTGTTTCATCCTAATCTATCTTCATATAGCTTTTAATTTAATTTTAAAATTTTAATTTGAGTTAATTTTGTTCATAATTTTGGTTTTTTGTTATTTAGATTTTAAGAAAAATCTCCTCTGTTCATTCGATGATTTTATCCGCGAAATCAAACCCAAATTCAGTGATTTTTGATTCCGTGGATTTGTCTTCAAGTCATCTTTCATAAAATATTGAATTGCCTAATTTCTATCACCATTTCATTGTCTGATTTGATCAAATTCGAAGAGATCATAAAAAGTTTCCCTAACTCCATGTTGATTTGACCTTTATTTACTATTATACCCCTCAATTAGTGCATTAATATTGAAGTTGATAAGTTTGGACTTTATTTTGACTCTTGACCGTGTGTTTTCAACGACCATACGGTCTCGATCCGTCAGCGCCTATGTGACGCGAAGGAATCGGTCTAAGCTTATTGGGCCCACGAGTATATTGAGCCTAGGAGACAGGATAGGGGGGCGTACTAGGCCCAGTGGGCGACGCAAAGTGCTTAAGTTCTTTGCCCTTATATAGGTGAAAAAATTGCTTTATTTGTCTCGTGTGGGACTAAAGAACTCCTTATGTACATAGGCGATGTGGCAGCTCCAGCGGCGCTGGATCAAAGCGCGCGAAAGAGCATGTCAATCTGGTGGATCTCGGTCCACCATATTGCGATCTGATACACGTGAAAAATTTAGAGCCGTCCATCGCGGTAGTGAAATCTAACGGCTGCGACTTAATCTCACACTTGACGAGTAACAGAGCGACACGCAGCTGCATGAGGACGCTCCGATGAAGATCGAACAGCGAAAATCAAGGATGACGTAGGCCGGCATCGTGGGATCGTGGTCTACTTATCGCGCGCAACATGCATCATCGTGGCCGTTCAAGCCTTTTTAAGAGAAACAGACGGCCCAGATTTATTGGGATTAAATCTTCTATAAATCAATGTTCTCTCTTCCGAAACGTTAACTTTTGACGAAACGATTTAGTGTGGTCGTTGAAACACACAATTTTTGGTCAAAAAAATTTCTATTTCTAAATTCACGATGATTTAAAAATTAGAAATCAAGTACAACGATGAGATCGGGTTGAACTACACAGCGCACGGTTGACTTTTACTAAAAGTGTTGACTTGATCAAACTTAAGTCTCATTCAGGTTTTTAAGAAATGAAAAGGATATATTATCAATAAAAAAATACAAATATATGAGAGAAGATATTTTAAAAATTTTAAAAAATATTTAGAGAAGAAAAGTCAAAAGTCATGGTCAAATCATTGACTTTGACTAGATTTTGACTGTCTATAAAATCAGAGAGGAAAAAGGTGAGAAACTATTAAAAAAATTGCCTATGCATAAGAATTTATCAAACGATCATAGGATTCCAAAACACCAAATTTATCAAATTTCACCTTCTATATTTTTAGTTATAGCCCTCGAAAGTTAACGCCCACTTTTAGATTGAGTTTGAAGAGCAGTTGGTCAAACGACAAATTGAAGTAAAACCTTGATGAAAATTGAGGAATCAGATATCCACTCAAAGATGTTTGAATGAGGAATCGAGTGAAACCAAATTCGAAAAATATGAACTTAAGATCAGGGAAAATCCTTGTTTGGAAATTAGCAAAAAATCCATGATGAAATTTGGGCAAAATGACAAAATTTTTGATTCCTAAACTCAAATTACTTATCTAAATCTAATCTAAACTATATAAGTTTCCAGGATTACGAAGGGATTACACTACTAACTCGATTGGCGCGAGGATTGAGCCTCAAATTGCTATGATTGCTGAGAATTTCTTTGATTCCTTCTTCGTCGTGATTTCAGCGTTCAAGGGCGATTTCCAAACGTTTTCACACAATGAATTGTGGATAACTTGCCGCAATCCATGTGCGATTGAGTCTGGAATGCAAGAGAATTAGGAAGAACTCAAGATTTTCCAGCAAAAATTGCTTAACTTCTTCACGTTTAATCAAAAGTTACAATTTCATAAGAGAGAAGATTGATTTATAGAAGATTTAATCGCGATAAATCTGGGCCTTTTGTTTCGCTTAAGGAGGCTTGAACGGCCACAATGATGCCATGTCGCACACGATAAGTGAACCACGATCCCACAGCGGGGGCCTACCTGCTCGTTGATTTTCACCGTTCGATCTTCATCGGAGCGTCCTCATGCAGTCGATTGTCACTCTGTCTCTCGCCAAGTGTGAGATTAAGTCGCAGTCATTAGACTTCACTAACAGGATTGATGGTTCTGAATTGTTCAGGCGTATCTGATTGCGATATGGTGGATCGAGAGCACCAGATTGACGCGTGCTCTTTCACGCGCTTTGATCTATTGCCGCTCGAGTTGCCACATCGCCTGTATACATGAGGAATTCTTTAGTCCCACATGAAACAAAATGCGATTTTTTTGCCTATATAAGGGAAAATCGCTTAAGCGCTTTGCGTTGCCCACAGGGCCTAGTACGCCCCCCCATCTTGTCTATTGGGCCCACTATACTCGTGGGCCCAATAAGCTTAGCCTGA
The DNA here is from genome assembly GCA_024174645.1 of Lemna minuta. Taxonomy (NCBI): domain Eukaryota; kingdom Viridiplantae; phylum Streptophyta; class Magnoliopsida; order Alismatales; family Araceae; genus Lemna; species Lemna minuta. The sequence goes on along the minus strand of CM044104.1, from coordinate 4,411,618 downwards.
TTCTTTTGCGCCACATAGGCGCCTACGTGGTCCAGCGTAGGTCATTGTTAGCGCATGTGGCGCTACCACATCAGCTCCGCATTGCCACTTTAGCTCTGCACAGGTTCCGCACTAAATAAACCCCTTTTTGCAAATTTTTATTTCTAAAAATTCTTGAAAAATTCTTGAAAAATTCTTGAAAAATCAAAATAAAATCCAGAAAAATATATAAACTTTAGAAATTCATAAATTTCAATTTAAAAGGCCTTTTGACTCAAATTTTTTCCATTGGATCACTAATTTTTTTTTATTTAATCCCACGCCACATAAAATATAAATTTTATGAAGAAAATATGATGAATTCAAAATAATACTAAATTAACCCTTTAAAGTTCTATTTTGATTCATTCCATCATTCTCTTCTTTCAATTTCTTCTTTTAATCATCCACTAAAGTCAAAATAAAATGAAGGAAAATCGTTAATTTAAAGTTGTTTGACCTTGAAAAAGGTCAAATATCAATAAAACACATAATTAACCCTAAACAATGCAAAAATGTGGACTTTAGTAAAATGGCATGCCAATGGAGAAAATTTCATATAACTATGATACTATCCATCATAATTACATAAAATAAGCATTAATATCAGTTAGATAGGATAATATTTCATGTTAAATATGCATGTTATCAGTTCCCACGTGGCAACGTGTGTACATGCCACTTGGCGACGTGTGTGCGCATGTGTGCACGCGTATGTGTAATTAGTGGGTTAAGCATTCTTTTTCAAGATATATGCTAAGCCCATTAATACACACTCTTGATATTTCCATCACATTGCATAACATTTTGTCATGTGGGACTATGTTTCTTTATCTTTATATGCAGGTGACTTGGCCCCACGGGTGATGAAACGATTTATGCGGTCGTTGAAAATGCACAAACGTTGGTCAAAAAATTTATCTAATTCCAAAATCACCATAGAAAATATATGAAATCAAGTATAGTGTAAATATCAGGTCGATCCACAGAGAACACGCTTGACTTTGATCGAAGGGTTGACTTGGTCAAACTAACGTTTAAATAGAAAATTTTAAGAAATGAAAGTGATATATAATCAATGGAAATGATATTAAAAATATGAGAGAAGATATTTTCAGAATTTTGAAAATGATTTAACAAAGAAAGGTCAAAAGTCAATGTCAACGCGTTGACTTTCACCAACCGTTCACTTTCTATAAAATCAGAAAATAAAAGAGAGTAAATAATAATAAAATTATATATTCAGAAACTAGAGAGAAAATAGAAATTTTTGATATATAATTCATGATTTTTCTAGAAGAATTGTATTTATTATGATTTACTGAAAATCAAAGATAAAAAAATCTTGAAATAAACGCTTTGATTTAAATCATCAAATTTTCTGACCAAATGAGGTTAAAATATTGAAAAAATTATATATTCATAAACTAGATACAAAATGAAAATTTTTGATATATAATTCATGATTTTTCGAGAAGAATTGGAATTATTATGATTTATTGAATACCAAACATTAGAAAATCCCAAAATAAACACTTCGGCTTAAATCATCAAATTGACTGACCAAATGATATCTAAATCAAGTGATTCACATATGAATAGAAATCTAACAATCATAGGACTCCAAAAAGACCATAATTATCAAATTTCACTTTGTATTTTAAGAGTAATTGCCCCCGCAATTCAAGGCCTAAATTCGGATTAAAAATGAATAGTTGATGGTCAAATGTTAAAGTGAAGGGTCAAACGGTGATGAAATTTTACAATTATCTATCCTGGAAAGCTGATGAAACAAGGAATCCAAGGAATCCAAAATAAAATGATTTGGACGTAGGATCGGGGAGAATACTGTGCTTCAAGATCAGCAAAAATCTGCACCTAAATTCGGGCGAAATGAAGAACAATTCGATTTCTAGAATGAATCTACCTATCTAAATCTAATCTAAACTACATAATCTCAAGGGAAATGATTGATTCACACTACTAACCCAATTGACGTAAAGATTGAGCCTCAGAGTGTCTAAATTATGCAGAATTTCTCCAGAACCTTCTTCGACGTACGTTCGACGTTCAAGGGGAGAATCTGAGCGTTCTCTTGCAATAATTCGTGATTAACTTGCTTCAATCGATGCGGAATTTAGTCTAGGAAGCAAGAGAATCACGAAAAACTTAAGATATTCCTGTAAAATCTCTTAATATCTTCACGATTCGACCAAAAGTTAGGTTTACAAAGGAAGAACATTGGTTTTTATAGGAAATTTCATCGCGAAAATCACGGATCATCCGATTTCTTGAAGGATGATTCAATGTGTGAGATTGCATGATTTAAGTGGGCCAGGATCTCCTGATTTTTTCCCCACAATTTTCCCCCATTTTTAAAGGAATTAAATCCAGAAAATCTAGTAAATGCTAGAAAAATCAAAATAAAATCTAGAAAATTCTATAAAATTCTGATATTCATATCTTTCTTTATATAACTCCTTTTTCACTCAAATTTTCTCCATTGGAAAAAAAATTTCTTCATCTTTAATATTATGCCACCTAAAAATATAAATTCCATCAAGAAAAATAGGGTGAATAATCTAAACAATCCATTATAAATTCTACTTTATATCATCCCATCACTCTCATCTTGAAATTAATTCTTTTAATTATCAACTAAAGTCAAAATAACTCAAGGAAAGTGGTCAATTTCTAATTATTTAACCTTGAAAAAGATCACACATCAATAAAACACATAATTAACCCTAAATAATTCAAAAATATAGACTTTAGTTAAATGCAATACTAATGGAGAAAATTCATAAAATTATGATAATATGCATCATAATTACATAAAAGAAGCATGAATATTCGTTAAGTAAGATAAGAATTTAAGTTATATATGCATGTTATCAATGGGGAGCATCCGATTTGTGTACTTAATCAAAGTCGTTGATCTTCACTTACGTGAGGGGGTACGCGGCAACGCACTCTAATTGGGCAACGATATTGTTTTATAATGATTTAATCTGACTTGTTCATCTTAAGAGTTATAAAAACTGAGATTAAATGTTCAAGATGGACTTCCTTAGACGCGTGGCGACATCTCAGGCATTTGATACAGATTGAATGGCAGACGTTAACTGAGAATCAAACTTCACGTGTGCTCCATCTTCGAACAAACATACGCGACTTAATTACAATGATTCACATCTAAGCGTTTCATGTGAGTTGTTGATTGAAGATAAATTAGGTCGCGCCTAATTTAGCCTATAAATGCACATGTTCTTTGACAATGTAAAGCATTTAGGGGTGTTTCGAGTAATTGGACTGTTTAGACATCGCAATCCTTAAATCTCTTGCTTGGCTCCTCTTCTAGATTAATTTATGCGTCTAAGGAGTTTTTGAAAGTGAGACTTTGTAGAGAGAATAGGGATACATTACTTCTTGAATGCCGAAACTCATGTTCAAAATTGAGGAATGAAGAGTCCTTGCTCTAGAGATCCATTGGATCATTTCGAGAGCTATTTCATGTTAGAATATGTGTTTTCCTCCTAATCTCTCTTCCTATAACATCAGATTTCAATTTTGAATCATAGATTAGTTGAATTTTAGATTTCATTTTAGATTCTATCTAAGTTTTGCTCTTTGATTTCTCCACGAATCTTGATCCAAATTTTCTCTTTCCAAATCCACCTACGTCCTTAATTTCTAACCTTAATTCCTAGTCTAATTTTGGTCAAATTTGAATAATACCTTGCAAATACCTTAACTCTCTATGGATTCGACCCTTATTCACCACTATACTCTTTAATTCATGATTTAAATCTTAAATTGGTGAGTTTGGAATATGTTTTGAGACTTATCCAAGTGTTTTCTTCGACCTCATGGATTCATCTCGTCAAGACCCAAGTGCTTGAAAAAAATTGGCAAGATAACTTTTCTATAATTGACAGAACTATTTATGTGGTCGTTGAAAATACACAATCATCGGTCAAACAAAATTTATAATTCCGAACTCACAATAACAAAAATATGAAATCAAGTATAGTGTAAAGATTGGGTCGATCCACAGAGAACATGGTTGACTTTGATCGAAAGGCTAACTTGGTCCAACTTAGGTCTAATTAGGGTTTTTAAGAAGCTAAAGTAATATATTTTTATTAGAAATAATATTAATATATCAAAAAATATATTTTAAGAATTTAGAAACTGATTTGATGAAGAAAAGGAAAAGTCAAGGTCAAAGCATTGACTTTGACCAACCGTTGATTTCTCTAAAATTAGAGAAGAAAAAGAGGGTAAAATATTGCAAAAATTATAGATTCAGAAGCTAGAGAGAAAATGGAAAATTGTGATATATAATTCGTGATTTTTAGAGAAGAATTGGATTTATTATAATTTAGTGAAAATCAATGATCAGAAAAATCCCAAAATGAACACTTCGGTTAAAATCATTGAATTGACTAACCAAATGATATCCAAATCAAGCAACTCACATATGAATAGAAAGCTAACAATCACAAGATTCAAAGGACCAAAATTGTCGAATTTCACCTTGTATTTTGAGAGTAGTTGCCCCCACAAGTCAACGCTCAAATTTGGATTGAAAATTTATAGTCGTTGGTCAAACGTCAAATTGAAGGGCCAAATGGTGATAAAATTCTACGAATTAAATATACAGGGAAAGCTGATGAAACAAGGAATCCAATGAAAAAATCAAACAATTTAGACTTAAGATCAGGGAAAAATTCTTGTTTCAAAATCAGAGAAGATCAACACCGAAATTTGGGCGAAACGAAGAAAAATTTGATTTCTAAAATGAAGTTACCTATCCAAATCTAATCTAAAATACATAAATTGCAAGGGATACGATCAAATCACACTACGAACCCAATTGACGCAAAGATTGGGCTTCAAATTGCATCGATTGAACTGTATTTCTACGGTTTCTTCTTCGGCGTGCATTCAACATTCAACGGGAGATTCCGATCGATTCTTGACAACAATTCGTGATCAGTCCTGCCTCAATATGATCGCAATTGAGTCTAGAATGTAGGGGGATCACGAAGAACTTACGATTTTTCTCCAAAAATGCTTAATTTCTTCACGATTCAATCGAAAGTTCTGTTACAAAGAGAAAGAAAATCTATTTATAGGAAAATTATTGCGAAAAATGCGGGCCATCGGATTCGTTGAAGGATGATTAGACGGCTGAGATTGCGCGATTTTGATGGGCCACAATCCCATGTTTCCCAATTTTTCACCCATCCGATCTTCATCGGAGTATCTAGATGCGGCCACGTGTCGCGTTATGGTCGACCAATCATAGGATAAAATTGTGGCCGTCCGATTCTTACTTAAGTGATCAACGGCTTGTATTTAGTCACGTGCGTGGATGTTGATGTGGTGGACTCGAGTTCATGCGAGCAACGTGCGTCGATCCGCGTGATCTCATCTGACGCACCACGCGATGCCGCGTCGCTGGTAAATTAAGAAAGGGAACATAGTCCTACACGGAGAAGATCATATAGAAGCGTCGGGTATAAAATGTGGAAAGGCTTTCAGCCTTTGCGTAGCTCGCATGGGCCTAGTACGCCCCAATACTCTAACTTGGGCGACTAACCTGTGGGCCCATCATCTGCCAGCCTAGTCACCATCACACCACGTAGGTGCCCATGTAGGCGTCCACATGGGCTCTCATGGCTTTGCCACGTGTTCATCGTGCGCCACGTCAGCTCTGTGGGTCCCGCGAATAATGATCTCTTTTTTTGCTATTTTTATAATAAAATTAGTCCAAAAAAATACTTGAAAAATCAAAATAAATTCCAAAAAATTCTAAAAATTCAGAAATTCATATCTTCATTTATATAACTCCTTTTTCACTCAAAGTTTCTCCATTGGATCACAAATTTCTTCATCTTTAATATCATGCCTCCTAAAAATATAAATTCAAACAAGAAAATAGGATGTATTCAAAATAATCTTAAATAATCCCTTAAGAATTCTATTTTATATCATCCTATCATTCTATTCTTGAAATTAATTCTTTTAATCATCTACTAAACTGAAAATAACTCAAGGAAAGTGGTTAATTTTTAAAAGTTTAACCTTGGAAAAGGGAAAAATCAATAAAGCACATAATTAACCCTAAATAATGCATAAATATGGACTTTTGTAAAATGACATACCAATGGAGAAAATTGATAAAACAATGATAACATGCATCATAATTACATAAAATAAGAATTAGTTAAATAAAATAAGTATGAATATTAGTTAAATAAAATAAGAATTTAAGTTAAATATGCATGTTATCAGTAATCAACAATCACTCATACTCCATCTACCTTCTCGTTTCCATCTAGTACTCCATCTCCGTCAGTGCATGTGACTTTGACAACCACCGAATATGTTGCACTTTATTGCTCTAGTGGTACTGGTTACGCACGCTCCATTTCCATCCACATTAACTGCACATGCTCTTTCATCATTATATTTATCACTATGGATCATATCCTCAAGGGTTTCCACTCACATGAGTAGCATTTTTACCCTTTTATCATCCTACCAACCTACCTATACCCTTATGTTGGTTACCATTGTTGATGGTTTGGCCGTGTCTTGTTAAAGATCATGGCACCACCATCACCACTCCAAGTTTTCTTATTATGTAGGTCCTCTTCTTTCTCGGATTCTATGAAAACCTTATATTCATTAGTGCTATAACACATGCCTTACTCTGCTATATTATTATTTTTATTTAATTGTATCTTTATACAATCTACATACCCAACGAAGGATTGATTTGGTTTGCGGGAATGGGTGAGGAATTTATGAGCTGATTATTAATGAGCTAATTCTAGCCTTCAAGCTCTTCGGTAGCCTCTATGCCCACCTCCTCTCTTTTGTGGCACCACCATTTTAGGCATCTATGTTTTGAAAAACCACAAAAAACTTTACCTTGTATTCTCTCCAATTTTTTGTGTGTAAATGATAACATGTCATTGATGCATTCCTTTTCATCATTATAAATGGGTTTTAACACATAATTATTATTAATATAATACACGTTATCATGTTTTTATGAAATTTTTATATTTATCATTTAATTCTACTCATATTCACAACTTGCATCTATTTAGTGATAATTAGGTAAAATAAATAAATATGTACTATCATGCATCCTTTTTTTAATTACGTATGCCATGAGACTAACCCCATTTGTGATGGAGAATTATTTTAAAAACATGAACACAAGGGTTCTAAGTGAACCTATCCTCCTCCTCCTCCTCCTTATTCACTCTTGAGCTTGAAAAATTATCCATTTATTAAATGGATGAAGAAGACCTCTCTAAATAATTAAAGAGAGAGTAGATCTTAAGGGAATTACCTTCCCTCATTCTTTTATTTTATACTGATCTAAAGATTGACTTGGTCAAACATTTAATCCTTATCTTTAGAAACCTAGAATTCCTTGAGTGGACCAAGTCAACCACCTTCCACCTTGAAATAGGGTCCTTAATCTCCAAACCTTCTCCACCATATCATAGGTACCTTATATCATTTTAATTAATGATCTAAAAAAGAAAATCAGTAGGAAACCTCTTTGAACTACATCCCTTTGCTTCTTTGAAACCACCCTTAGTTAGAATTTTAGAAGAGATCTATTATTGAGGGAAGGAACTATCTTCCTATTCAACTCAAGTGGAAATGAAGATACTGACGAGACGAAACCGCGAGGTCGTCGATTGCAAGCGGTATCGCGTAAAAAATTATTCCAAACTTACCAATTTTAGGAAATTCACTCGAATTGAGGGGTATAATGGTAAATATGGGTCGAATCCACAGGGAATTAAGGATTTTCTTGATGTATTCTTCAAATTTGATCAAATCGGACGAGAAATTGATGGAAGAAATTGGGGAAAATGATATTTTTAGAAAGAAGACTTGAAATCGATTCCACGGAATCAAAAATCGTCCAATTTGGACTTGATTTCGCGGAGAAATCAAATTTCGAAGTGGAGAGAAAATTTCGAGCGTAAAAACCGTGATTTTAGGTGAAAATTGATGAAATTAACTTCTAAATACTAATCTAAACGCAAATTAAACATGATAGGGGGATTAAGAAGCAAAAACCGCTCCCACTAACCCACGATTGCGATCAAATAATCGTGATTAAGCGATTCAATCACCAAAAATATCAAGAGCGCGAGCGTGACGTTCAAGTGGCGATTTCTCCTTCGATATTCCACCAAATCTCGACTTCTACCCCTCCTTGGACGTGGAATTGAAAGAGGAAGAGGAAGAACTCGAGAGAAACGAGTGAGGGAGGTGTCTAGACAGTCAATTAGATTGATTCTCACTCGGATGCTTAAGAACGACGAAGAACACTTAGTTTTATAGGGGGAAATTTCGTAACCGTCCGATCGAAACGATCGACGGTTACGATAAACGGTCCATGATGGACCGTTTTTGAAAATATCACGATCGTCGGATCGCGGATGGAGGGCCGAGATTGATCTGTAGATAACGCTTTAGAAAAACGCTTCGGATGACGCCCCTTCGATCGCGATCGGACGGCTGAGATTCTCCCCTGCGCGTTTAATCCAAGCCGTTATGACTCCTTTTAAAACGCACGTGCTTGATGATCTTTTGGTGGACCGTGAGTTCACGCGATCGACGCGTGATATTGACCCGCGCCGTCGATCCGACACACCGCGTGCATCCACGTCACCTGAAATGAGTAAGACGTGTGGATTAGTCCCACACGGTAAAAAAAATAAAAACTTACCTCTATATAAGGTACGCCGAATTAAGGCGTTTGAAATACTGTCCCCTTAGACACGGGGGACCCCCTATACTATATTAAATATAATATAAATAATACTATATATATGCGCCACGTAGGCGCTTCGCGGGTCCACGTGGCGCTGCCAATTGGCCTTGCGTGCCACGTCGCATCCACGCGGGCCCCGCGCCCCCTTTTTTATAATTTTTTATTTATTTTTATTATTAAAAATCGGTTAAAAATCGAAAATAAAATAAGAAAAATAGTTTAAAAATCCAGAAAAAAATCCCTAAATAGAAAATTCATAACTTTTAATATATAACTCCAAATTAATCCAAATTTCTTTCATTTGATCCAAAATTTAATTATCTATTATTCTAAAAAGTCAAATTAATTAAATAATAAGAGTTAAAAATAATAATTTCAAAAATACATTGATTTATTAAGATTTTAATCTTTTAGAAAATAAAATGAATGTTTATAAAAGTTGTTTCTCTTATTATTTTATCTTTATAAACAGTTATAATCTCAAGAAAAATATGGGTTATCAAATTATGAAACTCTAATTTATAAAAATTAACCCTAAATTAAAGTATTTTGAGATTATAATGACTTTTTAAGAGAATAATAGAAAAATACATATAAATATGATAACATGCATGTAAATGAAATCATTTATGCTTTAATATGCATGAAAAATCATGTTTTATGATGTAAATATAGCATGTTATCAGATACTATATCAAAAGGATCCACAATTCTAAAGTTTATGAAGAGCATTTACATGATGACAATCATGCTGAAGATGACTACAAGTATCATTCAAAGAAGGAAGCTATGAAGAGTCCAAGATTATCATAGGAATGACAAGAATCATCAAGAGCTGTCTTTACAAAGTTCTAAAGCGCAAAGAGCCTGCAAGCTCAGATCTCCTATCCTACATGCACATTCTCTATGAAGTCTACACCTACTTCACGTTTGGGTATATGTCGCACAACGGAGCTACTGCTGAGGCATTGAAAGGCGAGGACATGGTCCATGTCGTTGACTTCCAGATTGCTATGCGAACCCGAGTAGATTACACTAATCCAGGCCTGGCTGCTCGGCACGATGGCCCTCCTCATGAGTATCGGGGTATCTAAAACCCGATCAAACTCCATATGCAACAGCCTTACAACCATCAACTTCTCCCCATCCATGAAAGATATCATTCTATCAACGTGGAATAGAAGAGACCACTGCATATCTCAACGAGAGAATTAAATGAGGAGCCCACGCTTCTCCCTTCCCCAGAATAGCGAAGACACGAAGATTGTTGACTCGTCCACGTCAACGCCTCATGCATGGACTATCAGAAACTCTTTGAAACTCCCACCTTGAGTCCACCCGAAAACAAGCTCCACGCACAGAAATTTCACAACAACTACAAACCGCGAGTCAATTCAGTCGTCACCAGCCACGTCCGGGTTTCTAAATCTTTCACACCGGGTTTCTAAATCTCACATCTGAATCACTGTTATGCGAGCACAAAGAAGATGAAAGTCGACACGATTGGAAAACAAGAATAGAAGTCGAGTCAGCGTCAGACGGAACCTTATCACCAAACGCATTCGGATCGCGCGCTACCTTCTGTGATTGCCATGATCTTAATAAAGTTACGTGAAAGTCAAGATTTAGGAACAGATGTTTCAGACTACGAGCCACTTAACAAAGCTCGGCCGCGTCATTCACTGATCACATAAGGAAAATTCAAACGCCGGAAGGTCAATTCGAGCTCGTTATCCAGTATTCGTGAAGCAGGTCTTATCCTTCGCGACGGTAATTCGAGACTTCCGGAAAGACTAACGGCGAAAGTTCAAAGACACTATTTGAAGGATAAAACATATTCCGTCGGAGCGTTCACAAAGATCACCCACATGAAATCTCCATCCAATGAACACACGTAACTGCCGCGAACTACCCCTACATCTCAAGACGCCTCTTCATTCTAACTTCTCCATCTTTTCTTACTCTATAAAAGAGGCTATTGTAAACAGAAAACACAGTTGTTTTTTAATAGAAAATTGGTTACCCGTGGTTCGCTTTTACCTGTGTTCATCATCGTGTTCCTGTGTCTCCATCAATCTCTCCCGCACCTTCCTTCTCTCCGGGTTCTATCTCCCTTCTGTTCTCCCTCCGCTCTGTCCACCTTCATCAACATCGCGTCTAAAGCATTCCGAGGCAGATCTCGGATGCGTTCGGTGATCCAACGAGCATCGACTTCACGAAAGGTCAAGGTAACATCCTCTCTCCTTTGACCGTGATTAGTAGTTCGCTAAGAAGATCCATAAGTCCGACGATCTCTCACTCTTTATTTCTCTATTATAATATATTTTATAACTCTCTCTTTCTCTATCGTTCTTAACTCTTTCTTCCCCTATCCGATTTATCCTCTCCCTCATACGCACTACCGTATGGTTCTAAATCATATTATCTCGTCCATTCCCGATCTCCTCTCCTCTTACACTCCCTCGCCCTATTTCTTGAATATAATATATAACATATATTTCCGCTCCCTCTATCTCTTCCGCAATCGTCTCTTATTGTCCTTTCTCTCTTCCCTCTTCCGCTACCTCATATTATACAATATAATACTTTAACTCTTCCTGTCATACATCTTAAGATCCCTCTCTCTGCGCTTATTCATATATCTCCTCTCTATTCTTGTTTCATATCTAAAATACTATCTTAAACTATACTCAATGATTTATAATTCATTTTCCTATTGACATCACTTCACAGGTCCTCCCCTAATTTGTAGGAATATTATCAATTTTAGAAATATCCTACATCAATTTGACTCTTTCAAAGTCAAGTGGTTAAATTCTCACATTTACTGTGAGTTATATGGATGTATGGACATACGTACGAAAGTAGGAAATCATGAATATGATGGGATCTGAGATCGATAACTTTCTGAAATTTTGATCAAAACATCAAATGCAGCGAAAAATATTGAGTCAGACATTCAAAATACTAAGCCACCAGAACCAGATGATCCTATCATCTAGTATGAATGACAAAGCATACGTACAGGGTTTCCTTGAAGGAGTTCTTGAAGCTATTCAAGTGTCTAGCCTCTAGCGGTATCCACACGGTCTTCGGATGGTTGGATCTCCTCTTGAAACCTCTTCACCAAGAGAGAAAGAGAAGAAAGGAGAGAATTCCCACAAGACTTGCATGGGCACCTTCTGTTGTGGTCGTTCTCCCCCTATTTATAGACATTTGGTATGAGGTTTTTTCATAAAAACCCTCATAATTATGTCTATATCCACCAACATCCATAGACCTTATGTGTTTGACCCTCTAGGTCCATATATCTCACTAGTTAATAACTCTATAGACCAAATAACACCTTATTGGTAAACCTTAATTAATTATCCACATCCATGTATAGATTAATTAATCAAGTATCGATTTAACCCAATCGATAGGTTGAGTTGGCAGCCCGTTGGGTACCACGCTACACCACGTACACTAAGAGATATGAAGTATGTAAGAACTCAGTTATGGAACCTTCCGTCATCGATTACCATGTATGTATAATCCTTCATCCACATTAGACTCATGAATGACTTAGGATATGGTCAACTGTCAAACCCTAATCGATCACTCAAGTTAGTACTGATGCGTGTAGAAATCATCGAGAACTCCTTCTCTAATATTTCTACTACCTTGACCAAGGATTTCATCGCATCTCATTCCTTGAGTCAATCTCCTCAAATACTGGGGTGGATGATCCCATCTTGATCACATAATCATCTTCGTGGATTTCATGACATATCGAATATATGACGTTTTAGATATCCAGTGGCTAGGGATTCGTAAGTCATAATCAAATTACGATCATCCATCCACAAGATGTCTTTTGTGTCTCAAGTCAAAGGACCACATACACAACCATAACATGAATCAACATGATTGACAGTTAGGTATAATACCATTCAGGGATTCATACAGATCAATTCAATGAACTCTTTCTCCAAAGAGCACCCACTATCTATCCTTAGTGTCTTCACACTAATGGCTATAGGATCAACCATACTCATCATAGATTTGGATTAGATAGTGCTATTCTTTCCAGATAATTCGATGTCCTTCTCGAATATCCCACGAACAGGAATGTTGAGAACATATGTTTAAAGACTAGTGATCACTATATTATGATCTCATCATAATTCACTTAGTCATTACACATGCTCATGGACTTCATTGCAAACATCACACACGAATGACACTGAATAAATTTCATTTCAATGAACATAAAAAAGATACATGAAAGTGTGATTGGTATATAGGCCACATAATATCCATTAGAATAGGCATGATGATAAGAGGGAAGAGGAAAAAAACTCTCCAACAGAATTCAACACCAAGTCAACCATATTTTTATGAAATAAGTGATGAATGAGGTTTGGATTTGGTAAATGGATCATCCTAAGGTTTTTAGGATGGTCCAAGATTGATCGATAGTCAATTTTGGGTCAACCTCCTTATTTTTAAGGAGGTTGGACCAAACATAATATTTATTAAATGAACACTTAATTATTTCTACTGAGTTTAGAAATTTTTAGATGAAAAGATAGAGGAGTAAATTCTTGATCTAATGGAGAAAATTTTGTGGAAAAAGGAGTTGTATTTTGTGAAATATTCAATCACTAAGTTTAGTGATTTTCTAAGAATTATTTTGAAATTTTTAAATTTTTAGCGATTTGTTCTAATTTTTTTAGCATTTTTAGAAAAAAAACCTGTTTGATTTTTTCAGTGAAATTATGGAAAAAAGCCCCGCACTTATAAAGGCTGACACACCTTTTTTGGGTGCAATAAGAGTGTGGCACATGGCACGCTCTTATTGCACGATCTCAATCAACGTCTAGGATTTCTCTAAATTATAATCATGATATCTCATGGTCTAGATAGAGTTTTGAGCTGAAGTTTTATGGTTAGATTCAACTATTAATCTTCTATCTATCCATACCCTTAGATTGAAAAATTGAACTAGAAAATGTTTTTTTAATGATTAGACCTCTTACCCCTCTTTACACAAACCATAGGAACCCACCAATAAAAGCCTTCATTTTCTCTCTCCTTACATTTTTTGGCTTCTCTCTAGCATCACACCATCAGAAGGAAAGGGAGAGGAGGTGAAGGCCCAAGGATGAGCATTTTTTGGTGATCAATCTTGTTGTGGAGAAGGGAGCAAACAAAGATCGTAATAGGAGTCGATTGAGCATCACCCGGCCTAGGACGAGCACACCAACATGGTTTGTGCAAATATTTGTATTGGATTTGACTTGTGAATAACTCCACATACATTAGACATGAGTTTTCTTTTTGTTTTTCTTTTATTGTAGTAGCTTTGACATCATCTACCCGTGCATCTCTCACTCTTGCCATCAACCCACAAAAATCCATTGTTACTGTTGAGCTCAAAGTCGTCATGTGTTTAAGCCCGACAAACTTACTATTAATAACTAGGAAACTATGAAGCAACTGGGATAATTGCAATGTATAGGTTTCCTAGGTCGATCCACAAGGACTTTAGGGCAATGATGAAGGATTGGTGGTCAACTCTTTGAGTTGACCGTGGGAGGGAGGAATTTTAATGGATGATTTACGTGAACCTACAGATGCAAAGATTCTAATAGAGTACCAAAGGTATTAGAATGAATTACTAAGGAAATCTAACCCATATAGAAAGTAAAGAAGTAAGAAGGGGAAGAAGAAAGAGAGAATGAGATGAGAAGTTGGACCCTCGGAAGAGAAAGATAGTAAGAGGGAGAGGGAAATGGAGAGACCTAGAGGGAAGAATTTTTAGGGAAAATAAATAGAGAGAGAGAGAGTGAGAAAATAGAGGAATAGAAAGGGGCAGAAGTGAGAGTAATTACCGGGAGACTAAGGTAGAAACAAATATTGACTATTGACCAAGGAGAGTAGAGAATAGAGAGAAAGACAAGATGAGAGGACTTCGGAATAGAAGAGAGAGAAAGATGCACAAGAAGAGGGGAAGTAAAAGAGAGAATGGGAGAGAGAGTAGAGAGATCATGAGGAATAGAAAGAGACGAGGAGGAGAGGTGAAGGGGGAGTTCGGAAACGACGAGAGACGAATTCGGAAGAGAGAGAGGAAACTAGTGTGAGAAGAGGGGAAGACGAAATTGGAGAAAGGAGGAAGAGAACGAAAGTTCGAGAGAGAGAGAGAGAGCACACAAGATGTGCGAGAGAAATTAAAAAAAGGAAACAAAAGAAGGATTAAAGCAAAAGGAAGAAGAGACGGAGAAGAGGAATAGAGAGAGACGAAGCGAGGTGCGAGTTAGATATGGAGAGAGAGACGGTGAGAGAGAGAGCACCGGCAGAAGAGAGAAGAATCAACGGGAATAGCGGAAGAGATAGAAAGTGAGATCGAAATGAAAAAAAATGAATTCGGAGAAGAGACGCGATTAAGAGGGAGGGCACGAGAGGTTATAAAGAGGAACTAGAGGGGAAAAAATACCATCACGGAAACTTAGAAGAGACGGAAGGGAGAAATGGAGAAGGGGGAAGGAGAAAACTGCAAACGGGAAGAAAGAAAGAGCAATAAATAGTACTGGGAAGAGAGAGATTTCACGAAAGTGGGTGACGGAGGATGAAATCGGGGAGAGCAGGAGGGGATTTCGAGAGAAAGAGAGGTGGAAGTGCAGAAGAAAGGAAAGAAGTAGGGGGAACGCGTGGTCACGAAAGAGAGAGGGAGCGAGATTGACAGCTATAAAGAATGAGAGAGATGCAGTTACGAGATAGACGAGTAGTCAAAGCGGAGGGAAGAGCGGTGATCGAGAGAAAGAAGGCTGGAGAACGGATCAATGAAATAGAAGTAGAGATTTAGATTGCCGATGAAATACAAAAGAGAGAATGATCGACAGAGCAAAACGTAAGAGAAAAAAGAGAGAGAAAGAATTCGTGAGCTTCGGGAAATGAATCGAGGATTGTCCTACGATGAAAAAGAAGCAGAAAACGAAGAGGAAGAAGAAGAGACGACTTTAAAAAAAACGGAGGAAAGGAATTGAAAAGGCGAGGAAGAGAATGACGAAGAGAGAGAGAGATAGCGCGGAAGTGTGAGCGGGAAAGAGAAAGAAAGAAAGAAGACGAGGGAGAGAGATTGCAGTCGCGAGGTCGCGGGAGAAAACGTGAGGTCGCGAGAGAGATAAATCGAGAGATATAGAAAGACAGAAGGTAATTTCAAGAGAGAGGTAGAGAAAATGTAAGGGAGAGGAAGCGGGGATTCCGGAAATAGCGTAAATCGAAAGAAGAGGGAGACAAAATCGTAAATCGAAAGAAGGATCTAGAGGGGATTTCAGAATAGAAGAAAGAAAATGAGAGAACCGCAAGAAAAATAAGAAAAGAACTAAGAAGAAGAAAGAGAGAATAGGCTCGCGGAAGATAGGATAGAAGAGAGTGAGAGATCGACGAGGTGAGCGGAAGAAGAGGACAGACAAGCTGAGACCCAGAGAACGGGAAAGGGAAGAAACAAAGAGCAAGAGGATGGGAGAACTAGCGATGGAGATCGGGGAAGGAAATATTGGTAAGAAGGTGAAGAAGGACAACAAGATTAAAATTAAAGAAAGACCTCGTTCACTATTTTACACTACATTCTGAAAAGAAAGGGAAGAACGCCGGAGGAAATCTAAACCTAGGAGAGAGAAAGAACAGCAGAAAAGAAAGGGAAGAAGAAGAAGCTCCCGATAGAGCTTTTCCCCCTTTATTCTCTTGAGTCTCCACTTCGGCTGGGCTCACATTTCCTTTGACTGGGCCCACCCTTCTTGCTTTGGACAGCCCATTATGCCCTTTTAAACACTTCCATTGGAGGATCTTGCTGCCTTTCCTCTTGTAAACTTCCTGAAAAATGAAAGGCCAAAAGTCATGTAAAATAAATTCCTCTCAATACACTAATATTCTAGAAACGTCAAGTTATGAGATAGTAGAGGAAATGCTGTCTTCAAGAGTTTGATAGAGTTACATAAGAGCAATTCATGGGTGCTCATAACTATATTTTATAATCTTGTCAGTTACCGCCATCTATCCTTCTTATTTTTCCATCATATCATCTTCATTTTCATCTCTTTTAATCTCATTCTTACATCTCTTTTCTAATTTCTATATTAGATCTAAGATAAACTCAAAATAATTTCCATCTCTTTTAATCTCATTCTCACATCACTCACACTTGACGCTATAATTTAGTGCGGTCATTGAAAACACACGATCGTAGGTCAAATATAAATTTTATTTAAAAATTTATAATTCTAAACTCACAATGATTTAAAGATATGGAATCAAGTACAGTGAAAAGATTGGGTCGAACCACAGAGAACACCGTTGACTTTTTATCAAAAAGTTGACTTGGTCAAACTTAAGTCAAATTAGGGTTTTTAAGATTGAAAAATGATATATTATTAATGAAAATAATATGAATATACAAGGGAAGATATTTTAAGAATTTTAGAAAATATTTGAAGAAGAAAAGTCAAAAGTCAAGATCAAAGCGTTGATTGTGACAAGACTTTGACTTTTTGTAAAATCCAAGAAGAAAAAAGTACTAAAATATTAGAAAATTTATATTTTCAGAAACAAGAGAGAAAATGGAGAACTTTAATATAAAATATGTGATTTTTAGAGAAGAATTGGATTTGCTATGATTTATTGAAAATCAATAATAAAAAAATCCCAAAATGTAGATATCGGTCAAAATCATGAAATTGACTAAGCAAATGATATTCAAAATCATGACTAGAACGCTTACAATCAGAGGATTCCAGATAGACCAAAATTATCAAATTTCACCTTGTATCTTAAGAGTAATTGCCCTCGAAAGTCAACAACCAAATTCAGATTGAAAATGAACAGCAGCTGGTCAAGCATCAAAGTGAGGGGCCAAATGATGATGAAATTTTACAAATCAGATATCCACGGAAAGTTGATGGAAAAATGAATCCAATGAAACCAAAATCGAATCATTTGGACTTAAAATTAGGGAGAAATCCATGTTCAAAAATCAGCAAAATTCTGCGATCGAATTTGGGCGAAATGATGAAATTTCCTTATTCTAAACTCTAACTGCATATCTAAATCTAATCTAAAATACCTAAAGTGTATTGGGATTATAAGGGAATCACATTGCTAACCCGATTGACGTGAAGATTTTGTCTCAAATCGTGTTGATTGAAGAGTATTGATCTGGTTTCTTGTTCGACGTGCATTTGACGTTCAAGGGATGAATCCGACCGTTTCTCGAACTGATTCGTGACCAATCTTGCCTCAATCTCATGGCAATTGAGTATAGAACGCAAGGTATTACGAAGAACTTAAGATGTTTTATCCAAAAATGCTTAATTTCTTCACGTTTCAATCAAAAGTTAAGTTTAAAAGAAAGAAGAACATCGATTTATAGACATTTTCATACGAAAATTCTGCGTTGTTCGATTCGCTGATGGACGGCTGAGATTGCCCGAAATCGATGGGCCACAATCCCACGACACGGATTCCAGTCCTCGATTTCCACCGTCCGATCTTTATCGGAGTGTCCTTACGCAGCCACGTGTCGCTCCATGATTCGCCTAGTATGCAATTAAATCGCTACCGTAGGATCTCACTTAAGCGATCGGCGGTTATGAATTCAACACGTATTTTGATGGTGATGTGGTGGACCGAGATCCACCAGATTAACGTGCGTTGATCCGCGCGATGCCATGTCGCTTGCAAATAAAAACATTAGTCTCACACGGAGAAAAAGAAGTCAAATAAACATGTATAAAATGTGGAAGGGTGATAGCCCTTTGCGTCACCCATTGGGCCAAGTACGCCCCCCTATGCCTGCCGTGGGCCCACTATACGCGTGGGCCCACACACACACAATCAGCCCGTCCGACTCAGTGCGCCACATAGGCATCCATTTGGGACTGCATGGACTCGCGTGGCTTCACCACGTGTCAGCTTCATGCCACGTTAGCTTCGTGGGTCCCGCACATAAGTAAACCTTTTTTGCGATTTTTTTAATGAAATAAATTCCAAAAAATACCGAAGAAAATCCAGAAAAATTTATAAAATTTAGACATTCATAACTTCATTTCTAGAACTCCTTTTTGACTTAAATTTTCTCCATTGGATCACGAATTTCTTCATCTTTAATATCATGCCACTTAAAATATAAATCCAAGCAAGAAAATAGGATGAATGCACAATAATATTAAATCAACCCTTAAGAATTCCATTTTGCTTCATCCCATCATTCTCTTCTTGAAATTTATTCTTTTAATCATCCACTAAAGCCAAAATAAATCAAGTAAAGTTGTTAATTTCTAATTATTTAACATTAAAAAATATCAAACATCAATAAAACACATAATTAACCCTAAATAATTTAAAAATATGGACTTTAGTAAAATGACGTACCAATGGAAAAATATTCATAAAACTATGATAACATGCAGGATAATTACATAAGATAAGCATGATTATTAGTTAAATATGATAAGAATTCAAGTTAAATATGCATGTTATCAACAGTCACACTCATTAGTATGAATTGAGGGAATTGAATGTAGGATAGGATTCCCATATTCTACCTTACGATAACTGATTGTACTTGGCATGCGGATTCCTCACTTATTGAACATCCCCTAAAGAGAGCATTGAGCCTTATCATTTATTTAACTTTTTTTATCCACAAATTTCTTTATCCATAGTTTTTGTTTCATTCACATATAAACTCACTCATGATAATCACAGTCCAAAATAGTTGCATTCATTATAAATACTATTCACTTCTTCATGTTCTCTTCACATTGTCTTTCTTCACTTCTAAATTCCCCATCATTTATTATATGTTTAAATTCTGATTTTTTTGTGACATTTATGAATTGTTGTTATTTTTCAAAAAAGAAGAAAAAAAAAGAGAGGAAAAAAGAAGAAGATAGAAAAGAAATATGATGTTGTTATGCTTGAGAGGAATACTTTCCTTTAACCTTTTTCTTAATATTTTCTTTCTTCTTAAATCATTACCAACATTCTGAATTATTATCTCTTCTCTTGTTTTCATCTTTCACCATTGTCAATCCCATATCTTTATACCATCTATCTTTTCATCATCATCATTCATGCACTTTATTTGGGAGTTTATGTATCATGGGTGGATCCATCCTTTTTTAGAAGCCTTTTGTCATAATGCAATCTAGTGCGACCATGCTTATCATTTTCAGCCCATCTTGTAGTCCTCATCCACCATATCAGCCACCTCACTCCACCTTTCTAACAATATAGGAAGCACGTTGGCGATGCACTCTTCTAAGGAGGAAGACGAGTTGTGGGGGGTCCTAATACGCCAAGTAGCCACCAAATGAGAGGAAGGTGAGGATGAGTGATGATTACATTGAGTGCGTAAGGACATACCTCCACTTTAGAGCAGTGAGAATCTTTCATGCCCATATCATGAGACCCTACCTTACTCATTGTCATTGAGCAATTCTCATATGTTTCAAGGAGATCAACCTAGAGAATGGAATCTGAATTCTTGTGAGGCGGAATCATGAAGGTGCACTTAATATGTTGAACACTTCTCATACCTATCTTCAAGGTGAAAAGGTGAAGGGATATTTGGAGAGAACCTAAGGGGCAATGCTAAGGGAGTAACATTGAGTAAAGTGGGGGGTATTTGATAAATCTAAAATATAAGTCATATTAATTCATTATTTATCATATTTAAGTATTGATGAAGACTATATGAATGAGAATATCTATTTTGATATGGATGAATGTGATGAAAATATGACTAAGTCCAATCATGCATCATTTCTTAAATTTTCATTGTATTATGAGACTAACCCCAATTGACTTATTGGAAGTCAAAGGGTTAAATTCTCACATTTTTATGAGTTTTAAGTATGCAAGGACTTAGGTGAAGTTTAATAGGAGCATGGATACAAAGTATATAGAAAAAGAAGAAGAAAATGGGTACTCCACCTTTTTAAGAGGATGGTCAAACCTTGTCATATCTATAAGAGGTTAATCAAACCTTTCCACATTTTTAGGAGGTTAGTCAACCACCTTTTTAAGGGGGGGGGTCAACCCATTCCACCTTTTTAGGAGACTAGCCATGCCATTTCTCTTGGAAGTCAATGATAGTCAAAGTGATCCTTGACAAGTCAAAGGGATTCTTGACAAGTCAAAGGTGGTCAAAGGCATTCTTGAAGGGTCAAAGAGGTCAAATTTCTTCTCTTTTATTTATTATTAATCAATTTAGATCTTTCCTACCTTTTAGGACGGATCCATATTTATAGGAGGAGAAAGAGCTAAACCCACCTCCTTAGGGAAGTGGTAAGGTTATGACCTTGATGATACAAATGCATGTGGTCCTTGAATACACACGATGTCATGTCAAAAAAGTCCAAACCTACCCATTTAAATATTAATTCACGAATGGAAGTCTATAATGGTAAATAAGGGTCGAATCCACAACGAATTAGTGAAATTTGAGAGATATATTTGAAATTCGATCAAATCAGACAACAAATTGAGTTTAGAAATTAGATAATTTATAACATTAAGAAAGATAACTATATTGTGTATCCACGGAATTAAAAATCGAGTGATTTGGATTAGAATTCGCAGAGTAATCAAAATTTCAAGTTGAGATGAAAATTCAATCGCAAAATTGATTTAAAACAGAAATTAAACTTAATCTTCGATTCAAAATGTAAATCTATTGCCAAATGACGAAAGATTAAGATGAAAACACGCAATCTAACCCAAAGTCAAACTCGAAATGATCCAATTAATCGACGGATTCATGGCTTTTCATTCCGCGATTTCGAAGACGAAGATGAAATTCAGGATGTGATTTCTCCTTACTCCCTCAATCAATTTCTGATTTCAAACACTCCTTGGATGTGAAAACGTGTCAAGAAGGTAAAGTAATCAAAAGACTCTCAGATTGTGGTGTCTAGACAGTTCGATTTTGCTCGAAAATCCAAGGATGGTTCTTCATTGCAATGAACATTCGAATTTATAGAAGATTTTAGGCATAACCGTCGGATTCAACGGTCCATCGCAATCAACGCATGTCAATTGATCAATCAACACGATTAAGTTGCGTCCATCCAATCACAAATGGAGCGTTGAGATGTCGCAACGTCGCGCGCAGAAGAGAAGCGTTGATTCATCGCGTCCATTGGATCTCCATTTGACGATCGCGATAAGTTGAGGAGTCCACTGATCGCGATTAATCGTGACTATTATAACTCCCTTGATGGACCGTGGAGATTAAACACGATTTAATTTAATCAACGGCTTGTGAGATGTCGCCACGTACCCCTTGAGTAAGTGACATCCGATCGCGTGATTCAATCACGCGATCGAATGTCTCTCCTGTTGCCACGTCACCTGAAATAAAAATTAAATACGAATAGTCCCACACTGAATAATTTAAATGATTTAATCAGGTTTATAAGATATGCGGATTTAAGCGGTTAGCTTGAATCCGATTACAGATGCTCCTAACCCATTTATAAAATCTGCGCATACGTGTCACGCACAAGCGTCACGCACACACTCACACACGCGTGTCCACGTGTCACACAGACACACATCCGCGCGTCGCCACGTGGCTTTGTTCCGCCATGTCAGCGCACGATAATATAAAACATTTTTAATTCTTTTAATCATTTTAAAATCGAAAATATAGTTAAATAAATTCAGAAAAAATTCCAGAAAATTCCTTAAAATTGAAAAAATCATAACTTTCAAAATACAATTCATAATTAATTCAAATTTGTTTTTTTGGATCAGAAATTGAATTATCTATCATTATAAAAAGTCAACATATTAAAGTAACAAGAGAATGAATTTTAATTAAATAAATACATTCATG
Source organism: Lemna minuta (assembly GCA_024174645.1). Taxonomy (NCBI): domain Eukaryota; kingdom Viridiplantae; phylum Streptophyta; class Magnoliopsida; order Alismatales; family Araceae; genus Lemna; species Lemna minuta. The sequence goes on along the minus strand of CM044104.1, from coordinate 4,388,894 downwards.
TATCTTCTAAAATAACTTTAGGAAAATACATGAATATAAATAAAGATCTTTTCTCTTATCATTTAATCATGAAAACATCATTATGATCTTAAATATACATAGGATTAGAATTACATTCTTTAATTATGCATACTTCTCTATAAAATGATATATTTTTAGATCATAACATAAAATTACATAAAATGATAGAAATATACTAAAAATATGATAACATGCACACAATTAGAGCAATTAATACCTTTAATTGCATTAATAATCATGTAAATTCATGTATAAAATTCATGTTATCAGACCTCTTAGACAGTGGTCAACCCACTCACTCAGAAAGTGGTTATGGTGCCCACATCCTTAAAAGGGGCTCTCCTACCTCTTTAGGAGGAGATTATGGTCATGACTTATATATTTAATCTCCACCATTTATTTGGTTGCACCCAAAAAGACTAAATCTGCACCATTGATTTATAGGAACCTGTTAACCTAACATATAAAAAAATCTTCTTCTTCCTTTTTGTTATTTTTGTCTCTCTCTTAGCATCATGCTACCAAAAGGAAAAGTAGAGGCTTAGGCTCAAGCTTGGCATGTTTTGGTCTTCAAGTTTGTTTTGGAGGTAAGATCAAGTATATGATCGAGATTGTAACGAGTCTAGCATCACCCGGCCTAGGATTGACATAAAAAATGGGGTTTGTCTGAGGATTTGCATCTAATTTTCTATTACAATCCCCTCCATGGATAGTGTAAACCATATTTCTCTTTTTTATATTTTAGATTTTTCTCTTTTCTTCAAACAATCTCTCATTATTACTAATTTCCTAATTACCCAATTTCTCCATTATTTTGCCATTATTCCATCATCTTCCATTTCATCTCTCTCATCTCTCCATTCCATCAGTCCATTCTCAATATTTTTCTAATTATTTATCATAGAAGATAAATATTTTTTTCTAGTTTTTTTCATACCATATTCTATTTCTTAGTCCTCCCATATTTCTCCAAAAATCATTACTACTGTTGTTTTTTCTCTATAGTAGTACGCCTACTCCTTAAAAGCACTAATCTCATTACCTAGGCTCCCTGAAGATTTTACCCTTATTTTACCATTATAAAAAGTGAGGAATTATAAATATTTTTGCATGAAATCAATTTAAAATAAAAACTAAAAATACCCCCAAATCGAGTTCATCATCTTCTAGAGCATGCATCCATACACGCATGAGATGACAAGGCATGATCTTCTCCCTCATACGTTCTTCTCCCTCATACGTTCTTCCTCATACGTTCTTCTACGTTCTTCTCCCTCATACGTTCTTCCTCATACGTCCTGAATTCCTCTCACACTTGCCCTCGCGTATGGTGACAAGGCATGATCATCAGATCATTCAAAACACGTCCAGGCATTCTAATAAATACTAAACTCACTTGAATTAAGATTTAATCAAGAATTAATTTTAATAGAGGTGAGTAAGAGTTGAATCCTCGAAGAATTAAGAGAACTTATTGAGAAGTTTAAAAATTCAATCCAATTAGATGATAACTCATTATGAGAAATTAGAGAAAATCATATTTCTTGAAAGAAGACTCAAAGGCCTATCCACGAAATTGAAAATCACTTAATTTGAACTTGTTTCTACGGAGAAATCAAAGAGCAAGGTAAGGAGAAAAAATCCTACGAATTGAGAGAGAAAATACTGAAAGTTCTAAAAATTAATCTGCATTGAAATTAAAATATAACATTATACGACAAAAGATTAAGAGGAAAACACATAATCTAATCCACAATAATTCTTTAAATAAACCAATTGAATCACCGGATCAACGATTTTCATTCTGCATTTTAAAAACCAATCTTTGGTGTTCAAGCAGCGAATTCTCCCTATTCTTTCGACAAAATCTTGACTTCAAGCACTTCTTGGACACCTTTAATTGGAATGGACTCCATTAAGTGGCAATTATCTGACTGAAGATAGAATGTCTGGATTTTTCCACATTGGGCATGAAGAGGAAGTGTCGCCTAACGTCCGTTATTTAGTCTCCATCAAATGCTCAAAATGACAACACGTGCCCACATGACGCCATACGGCACTGATAATCTCAACCATTATAACTCCTCAAATAAACTACTGAGATTGTTTAGTACAGATAAAACAAGTTGACACCCAATAATAACTCGCCACGTACCCCCTACATTAAGTGATAAATCAGAGCTCAAATTAAATCAAGAAATTAAATGCTCCTTCTTGTACCACGTCACTTGCGATAAAAATAAAACAGAAATAGTCCCTCACTGGAAGAATGAAGGGACTTACACATGTATAATATATAGTGGCAATCGATTTAATTAAATGCCGCCCATTAAGGGCGCTTAATAGTTAATCCATTTCCTTAATTTCGCACCACATATGCACACATATGTGCCATGTGCACTCTCACATTTTTTCGCATGATGACACACAAGCACACATGTTAGCACACACTTATAATTTTTTTAAATATTTTTTAAGTAAACAAAATCTATAAAAAATTAAAATAAATTCAGAAAAATTAAGAAAAATTGTAAAAATAACTCTAAAAATATGATAGTGTATACATAAGTTGCATGGAATGATGAAAATGGACTCAAAGTTATGATAACATGCATAAGAATGCAACAATTTATGGCCTAAAATGCACTAATAGTCATGTAAGCTCAATTATAAGTTGTATGCGCACGTAAGGAGGAGAGGATGGAATATCGTCGCAACACGGAGAGGACTGATCTCCCTCTCACTCATCCTAACTCCTCACTACATTCTTGCTTAGAATACCGTGTCGCAAAAAAATTCCTCGGCACTTCATCATCTCCTCGAGAAAGAGAAGAGAGAGGAAAAAGAAAATAACTTATTTTTAGTTTGACTGGAGCTGGTTGACCTGAACGATTTGAGGAGAGAGAAATCTATATCAACAGTCCATATTTTTCTAAATTAAAGCTTGATATTTGACGATCCTGATGGAGTTAGGGGCTGAAATTTTATGGACATGATATTTATTTAAAGCTTCTAAAAACTACCATGGCTGATTATAAATTTGATATGAAAAAGTAGGGTTCTTAACGTGTCATTCTATACTTCAAGAATTAGCTAGACTTTAGGAAATAGGGGATCGATTGATCATTCCTCGTGTATGAAACATGATTTCTGGTGAGTTCCTTCTCTGTTCTATTTGTTCCTCATGTTGGATGCAAGAAGCCAAATCTGAGCAATATGTATGGGCTCTCAAAGGTGTCTTTTTATTTGAGAGCTTTCCTAGAGAGTGTTATCATCACAAATTTTTAAATTAGAATCATCTTCCATCGATCTTTTATATCGCCTTCATCTTTTCATCAACATTTTTCATATTTTCAAACCCTAAAATCACCTTTCCCCTATTGATCAAGGGTTTTCAATCTTCGAAAGGAGTTTAGAAGTATCTAATCAGTTCATTTCATTTATCGCATATATCTTCTTCTTTTCTTTAGTCATCTTTGCTTTCTTAGTCTAAAAAATATAAAAATATTCATTTCTTGATTTCAATCTTTTAAGCTTCTTCCTTGTGTTTTAACCTCAACTCGTCACTGTTTTAAATTTGTAAACAAAATTCGAAGAGTTGAGTATAATTTTGTATAGGTGACTTTGCACATTCAATGACTGTAATTTTAAGCATATTAGTTTTCCTCCCTTGGTTGTCCTTGAAAATCCCTTTGCTTCCCTTCTCTACTGCTTGACATCTTCTTCTTCAAATTTTCCCTATCTTTCATTCCTAATCGTTTCATCCTCTCCAACCACCTCCTTTTCTCCTCGTGCCAATTCCCATTCATAATCAACCTATGCACCTCCCGCTTCTTGATCCATTCATATAGATGACCGTGAACTCCTGATATCATCTCCAAAATCACATCTCCAACTCTATTTCCCATGATGGCCTTTTCCCCTCTTTCCATGCCTTCACCCTTTCCATGGCCTACCAAATAGCACATCATCATACATGACTTGGGATCTCCACATTAATTCCTTAAGCTCAACTTGGTCTACTCGGATGGGAAGCTTGCCATGGCGCAATGGAGGTACACTCTCAATTTGCATTAAGAAACTAGAATTCTCTAGTACAAGCGAAAGTCTTCACCCTTAGAAGTTTGCTTGCAAGTCTAGGATGCCTCATCGACACATCTCACAGATGCTATTCCTTAAATCCCTTAATGGGAAAACTGATACAACTCACCATGATCTAACCTAAGATCATGTGCAATCTCAATGTTTGTAGCTTGCTTATGCAAGAACCTCAAAAAGTACACTAGGAGGGAGCTATATATCAAAAGGGATCATAAGTGAGGACTTCTTTATTGAAGACATGAGCATATTTGGATTGAAGCCTACTTGGATGCTAGATATTCAAGTGATGAGGGTGATCACAAGTCCACCGCCAGTTATTTTACATATGTATGTGGAAACCTTGCCACTTGGTGGTCATAGAAGGAAAGGGTAGTACCTAGCTCTACTGCTAAGTGTGACTATTATGCCATGGCTGCGATAGAGTGAGAGATGGTGTGGTTACGCTTTACTTCTATAAGAACTCATCATCTATGATTCTCCCTCATTGCACATGCATTGTGATAACCAACCAGCCATCTTCATTGCTAACGATTCCACCTTTCACAATGTTTGGGCTGGTTAGTCAGCAAGTAGGAAGTAATGCACAAAGCATATTAAGATCAATTTCCACTATGTCTACAAAAATCTGATGTCCAAATTTATTTTTACTCTGCATGTAACATCATCTCATCAGCTTACAGATGTCTTAAAGCCTTGTCGAGGTCTCCTATGACAGAACGTGTGCAAAGCTGAGCATGTTTGACTTATATGCTCTATCTTAAGGAGAGTGTGCAAATTTTGTATTAGGCTCCTAGTCCATCTGGGCACATTTTTCTCTCTCTCTCTCTTCTCTCATACAAAGCCATGTACTCCTCTTAGTTTCCTTTAAGAATTTTAGTACTTCTCTTATTAACACAATGCATAATTATTCAATTTTCTTTTGAACTCTAAGTTATTTTGGAATTAGAACAAGGCATATAATCATTGGGACATCTCTCATAAAAGGAGTCCAATTGAATATGGCTTTGACCTTTGAGGAGATTGAAAGCGTAAAATCATGGTCATTGAAAATGCAAAATCATGTATAAAAAATTATACTGAACTGTTTGAATTTGATCTTCAAATTAGAATAGTGGTGAGTTAAGATCAAATCTACAAGGAGAAAAGTTAAAATATTGAAAGGAAGAATATTTTTTTATATTTTTAGTTTAAGAAAGTATAATTGATTGATCAAACACCTTTGATCTCTTATCAAAGTTTGAAAATTCTTGATTAGACGATGAAATGTGATTTAGAGTTGAAAAGATGGATTTATGGATTGAAAAGATAAAGAAAATGGAAGACAAGGAGCATGTCTGCTCATTGATCTTTCCTTTAAAATCACATTATTTGATCAGTAATTGCTGGATTTAAGCAGATCTTGATCAAGAAACCCAGGATTGCACCAAGTCTTAACACAAGATATTTTGTGAGGTGAGAGAAAGAGCTGGAACAGCAATCCCTTGTGGATCTGTTACTTTAATCTAGGTTTGATAATTTCATTGGTGATTTCTTAATGTTTACCAAATATTTTATTAAGTCATTTTTAGAATTGGATCGATATTTTTTTTGCCAAAATGATTTGAGAAATGTATGCCTATGTTAGTGTAGGTACCAAAGGGTTGCTCCACTGACCCACATTGACATCGGAACACAGATACACATACAAAAGGCTCTAATATCTATTTCCTTATATCTTATTTAGATTTTTCAATATCATGCTATTTATATGCCATTATTATAAAATATAAATGTTTATAACTTTCTATCTCATTATTTTTTGTCTTTTATTTGTTTTTTAAATTTTAATTTTAATCGAAGTTATCTAATTGCTTTCTATTTTCGTTTTTTAGGTACCCAAAAAAAGAAAATATTAAGAAAATAAAAATAATTAAAAAATCTGAAAAACCCTTAAACCTTCCAATGCTCTTGAGAGAAGATTACATGCGCTATAAATGCTCCTTCTCCCCATTCCTCAAGTGTGATTTTCTCCAGCTCACGTGAGAGTTTTTTTAGCTCACCTGTGATCTTCTCCAACTCTCTCACCTACAATTTGTCTTTAGCTCACCTACAATTTTCTATAACTCACTTGCAATTTTATCCAGCTTTCATTTGCGATCTTCTCTATCTGTCACACCTTTAGCACGCTCAAGCTCTCTTCATTGGCCTCCATGTATTCTAAGAATGTTTATTGCAACTTTGTCAAATTCTTGTCTGATTTCTTTATATTTTTTATTAAACTTTAGACTAATTTTCATCCAATTTTTAAGGTCAGATCAAGAAAATTATATTTTTATTGAAATTATTTCTTCTTATATTATGATTGACCTTAATTTGATTAGAACCTATCTCATCACATCAAACCTTTGATTTTCAACTTCTAATTTTGTTTTGTTAGGTCTGACTTTCTTTGAATTAGAACTGAATATTATGTATGTTCTAACAAGTTTTTAGTTTTATTTGGATTGCATGTGCATTATTTCAATTCTTGATCATATTAATATTTCTTTCATGAGTCATTACACAATTGAGAAGTTTTTTCGAGAATTAGTAAGAAATTAAAACAGATCTACATCGAGGGGAGATTTAGGTGATCATTTTCATGACAAGTTTTAACCACTTATCAGCCCACTCATCATTAGAATCTTCTAATGGAGAGAAATCCCTTAGAAGTGTGTCCAATATATGGGCACAATAATAATAGCAAGAACAACATCCAATAACCAAAATATTATAACAAAACACACACACACACCCCAACATTGCACCTCATGATTGATCCTAGATGCCTATCAAGTCAAAATGATCACAACATAATGCATAAGACTCATCCCTAGGACCTTTGATAAAAATATTCTCCAGCTACCCCAAAATAGATTTATATATATTGGAAATTAGACCTTGAAAGAAAAAATATTAGACTATAGTGGATAAAATAAAAAGAACAAGAACAAAATCCAATAACCAAAATATTAGAATTAAACACATACACACACAAACACACCAACATAACACCTCGAGATAGATCATAGATGTCTAGGTCTACCTTATCACAAAGTAATGTACGAGAGTCATCCCTAGGACCTTAGATGAAGATATTTTCCACCTACCCCAAAATATATTTAAATATATAATAAAGGCATTAAATGACAATCCACCTCAACTCATGAGAGGTTGTGATAATCGTTCATTCAATTGAGATAAATACCAAAAAAATCAGATGTCATCCGAAATTATAATGCATAAATTCCAGATAAAATCTTTATTACAACCTATATTCAATTCTAGAAGCCATGTGAACAGAAATGACAACTACCACTTCATAATCATTTGATTTTTAATTCTTGATAAATATTCAATAAGTTCTTGATTACTTTGTATGTAGGAATATTTTATTTACAAATTCAATTCATAAATTATTTATCAAATTTATGACTGAAATTGACTTTAAATTATGATTCAAAAAAATAGGTATGGTGCAAGGGTCGACCAAGTCAACTCATGAAAAGTGCTCGTATTGGAAGGACATGTGCTGATAAGGAGATGACAATAAAAGAACATAGGACCTTCTAGGAGCCTTCTATTGGGCTTTGAACATGGACACAATTTGTAAGCACATTGACGTGTCATTTTCGTGCGTCGTTAAAACACAAAGACGATGGTCAAAAAAAATTTATAAAACCGAACTCACAAAGACAAGATATAATAATCAAGTATTGGGTAAGTATCGGGTTGATCCACAGAGAGCAGGGTTGACTTTAATCATAAAGTTGACTTGGTCAAACTTAGGTTTAAAAGGAGTTTTCAATAATAGAAAATAAGATGTAAGATATAGAAATGATATAAATAAGGTAAATAAGAAGTTTTAAGAATTGAAATCTCGGATTTGACAAAGAAAAGTCAAAAGTCAAAGTCAAAGTATTGACTTTTACCAATAGTAGGTGTTCTGCAAAATCAGAGAATCAAAAAGAGTCAGAAGATTACAAAAATTAGATATTTGAAAACTAGAGAGAAATTTATTGATATATATTTCGTAATTTTTGGATAAGAAATAGATTTATTATGAATTATTGAAAATCAACTATCAGAAAATCCCCGAAATTAATACCTCAGAGGAAATCTTCAAATTGAATGACCAAATGAAATCCAAATCTTGCCATTTCTATGTTAGTCAAGATCTAAGAACCAGAGGAATCTAACAAGACCAAAATTATCAAATCCTAATTTGTAAGTCAAAAGTAATTGACCCCGAAAGTCAACATTTGACTTCTGATGAAAGATGAACAGGCCTTGGTCAAACGTCAAATTGGAGGGTCAAATGAACTCAGAATTTGATGAATTTGCTATCCACGGAAAGCTGATGAAAAGAGGAATCCAATAAAATCAAAATAAAGTAATTTTGAATTATAATCAAAGAGATATCCTATTTTCAAAATCAGCATCTTTTTGGACTAAAATTTGGGGAAAATGAAGAACACTATGAACTAATTTACAAAATTAAACTTCTAAATCTAATAAAAACTCAAATTACCTCCTGATAATCGATCGAATCTCACTACTTACCCAATTGCCGCAAGGATGGGGCTCCAATTCTCGTGGATTGAAGCGAATTTGCTCGGATTCTTCCTCGTGGACGTTCAGAATTCAAGGGGAAAATTCGATGAAATCAAGGAGAAATTCGCGATCAATCCCGCTCCAATTGCTTCGCAATCGAGTCTAAATGTGGGGGGATCATGATGAACTAGAGATCTTCCTCGAAATTCGCTTAATTCCTTCACGAATCGATCAAAAGTTGAAGAACAAAGAAGGGAAATACATGCTTTTTAAAGAGGGAAATTGGGCCGAAGATCATGGGCAATTGGAGCGGTCGTGGCGGCGATTTGCAAGGGTCGTGGGAGCGGTTCCGCTTGGCGAGGACATGGCATCAATTCCGCGGTGATTTTTGACCGGATTTAGCGGTCCATCAGCCTCAAATCGGCTTCAAATTTGGCGACTATTGCACCACGATCGGGCCACGATCGTGTGTCGATCGTGATCCTGGAGCTCAGTCGGCCGCCGTCTGATCCTGTGGGATCGATTCTGCGACGAAAGCTGTGCGATCGCGGCTCAATCGCGCCGTGATCGTGGGGTTCTTCCACAACTATTCTCTGTCGTTCGAAGGAGATCCAGCGGTTTGGAGGGTTCCACGCGTCTCCACAATGGAAGGAGGTCGGGGTGATCGAGAGCCATCCGATGAGGATCGTCCGGTCTGAAAGCATCCACACAACTCCTCCGACCGCGAAAAATCGTGACCGTCCACGCAGTGCTTCCGATCGCAGAAAAATAACGGCATTCCGATGAAGCTTGATTCCACGATCAAATCGCGATGAAAATTGGATGCTCTTGGTGGCTCCACGTGTCATCAGATACGCCGTTGATCGTGTTCACTTAATCACGATAATTTCTGCATGTGCTTGATCTACGATCCGGTGGACTCGGGTCCACGTGATCTAGGCCACCTTGATGGAATCCGACGCTCGCGCTACGTCCACGTCACCTGCAAAAGGTAAGACGTGTGGGACATAGTCCCACACGGAAAAAATAATCGGATATGACGCGGTTAAATAGGGGAGTGGATTCCCCTATTAACTGTCATCACTATCTCTTATATCTACCTTACACGTGGTGCCCCACACAGGCGCCCACGTGGCCGCATGGCTTCCCTGCCACGTGGCTGCGCCACTATGTGCCTCCTGCGCGGGCCACCCGGGCTCTGCCACGTGGCCTCAGTGCCGCATCGCACCCCGAGGCGGTCCCGCGCGCCACGTCAGCCGCCGCCTGGGCCCTCTCGCCACGTCAGCCTGCAGGTAATATCCCTTTTTGTTTCCCTATTTTTAATAGAAAATACCTCTAAAAATCAAATATAAAATCAAATTAAATTCAGAAAAAGGGCATAAAACTTCAGAAATTCATAAATTAAAATATACAACTCCTTTTTAATCCAAATTTTCTCCATTGGATCACAAATTATTTTCTTTTTAATATCATGTCATTTAAAATATATTTAAAAAGAAGAAATCAAGATGACTTATAATTTACTTAAATCATTTCTCATTAAACATTCTAAATTATTAATTCACCCTAAAATCATCCTTCCAAACATTTACTAAAGTCAAAACTCAGTCCATAACAGAGATTAACTTCTATTAATTTAAACAAAAGATTAATCATCTATTAAGCATGAAATTATCCCTAATTTATGCATAAATATCAACTTTAGTGAAATGACATGCCAATGGAGAAAATTCCTAAAAAGTATGATAACATGCATCATATTCACATAAAATAAGCATGAATATGAGTTAATTAGGATAAGAATTGAAGTTATAAATGCATGTTATCACACATGCATTCGGAATAGGGCTCCCATAAAAATCTACATATCCCTAAGTGGTCTGGTTCCAAAAAGGGCTCGAGGAATTGAATTTGGAAAAACCTATGCAAAGGCCACCAAAAAAATTATAGAATGTTTCCCTTTATTTCATACCTATATATTCTACTTGATAAGCATAAATAATAGTTGCATTCATGCAACAAAAGACCATGTTTAGGTGCTAATTACTATTTTAATAATTTAATATCCCTATCTTAATGAATAAATGTGCTTGTAACATAATTTTATCATTTAATTACTAATATTCATTATTTTATTTGTTTGGGAACATTTTGAAACTCATGGTACTTAACTTCATTGACGTCTAGAAGTGAAACTCTCACATTTCTTGGAGATTTTTTTATGTAAGGGTTTAGGTGAATTTAAAAGAGAGTTTGAAGTTGAATAAAGTTTAAGGAGATGGTTAAAGAGGCCTCATCCATGTGGAAGGCATATCTCAAGAAGGCTCAAGAGGATGGCACCCACTTCATCGGTCCATATATGCCACCACCACTTATGGCCCATCCCACATGGGCCATAGAAGGCATAGAATGCCAAAATCTCAACCGTCCAACCTAGGGCTTCATATTTCAAGAAAGGAGAAGATCTCTCCCAAAAAATGGTGCCAAATTATGTTTCTATTTCAAGGGAAGAAATAGCATCAAATTTGGGATGTCCATCCTAGAGCATCTCTTCCATCCAACGGATGAGGATTTCCTCCCTAGGAATAAAAGACTTCACCCCATGTTTTAAGGTGCTCTCTCTCTCTCTCTCCTCTCTCTCTCTCTCTCTCTCTCTCTCTCTCTCTCTCTCTCTCTCTCTCTCTCTCTCTCTCTCCGTGTAGTCTCCATATAAGAATAAAGGAGAGAAATTGAGCCCAACTTTGTGCATGATCATTTTTGAAGACCATCGTCAAGAGGAATCAATCTTGTATAAAAGATTCATAAAAATTGAGCTTCACTTGAACTTGGACTGGAATCAAACAAAGATTGTGTGAGATTTGGGTGTAGAGAAATTTGATAAAACTCTCGAGATTTAGTTTGTAGTTGTCTCTTCTATCTATTCCATCCTAGTGTCTTCATATCTTCCATTTCTTGTTGTAAAGTTTACATGATTTCCTCTTCTCTTTACAAATTATGGTGTTTGTGAAAATGTCTTAATGGGTTATTTTTATATAAACATTGGTAAAATGCATTAAAAAGTCAAATCTACATGCACATAAATATTTCATAAACACTTCTCCACCATTCATTGAACATAAAAGAAAGTGTTTACTAAATGCATACATAAGTATCTCTTCTACCCCATCAGCTCGAAAATCTCATCATCTATGCTCTTTGTGGATTGAACCTTACTTACCAGAATAAGCTAGGAAAAAATGGGGAAAAAGGAGGAAAAAAAGAATTAAAAAGGAAAAATAGTGAAAATCTTTTCAGCAAAGGGAGTCAAAATGCTCTTTTACCTCTACCAGCTCTCTTTGTGAGGCTTTTCCTTTACAACCTCTAACCTTTCCTGTATCCCCAACCACTTCCTCATCTTCATAAACTATGGCCAACTCTTTGTCATCTACTCTTCAATCTAGACACCATCATCATCATTGTGCATCCTTGTTCAAGAGGCAAGAGCTTTGATCTTGTCTATATCAGCATTATAATTTCCTATGATGTCTTGCCATATACACTCCATTTGGGCCATCGTCACCAACTCAAAAGCACAAGTCATGTATCATCTTGTCATAACAGTCATCTCCTTGCCTACATACTTGAGACGTTATCTTAAGATATATCACTCATGGCCATCTCCATGCCCCATGCTACATCTTCGTCCACATAATGGGCTCCTTGGCTGTGTACTAAAGCTGTCATATCCTTTGTAGACCACTTATAATGCCACTCCATCACATCAGCTATCATTTTTCATTTTGGATTTCTATTTATCATGCTAAACATGTATATATACATACTTGAGAGAGACAGAGAGTGTAAAAACTTATTAGGCCCAACACTCACCCATTTATCTTTTCTCCTCTATAGCCCTATATAATAGACCCTTATACATGGCTATCATTTTCTCATTCTCTAATTCCATCATTCTATCATTTTACCTTTCCACAAGGATTCCACTTGTAACAAAGTAAAAAACTTAAAGAGCTATATCAATCTTAGTTTTTCAGAAATTAAAAAATCTAGATATAAATTTATTTTTAATACATCATTGTATGACATATTTTCTTTTATTGATGTGATGAAAATGGTATCCTTATTATTATAGTTTATTTTCATGGAAGCTTCAACAAAAAAAAACTAGCCTCTATTAGTAGGTACCATACCTACATTCTCTTAGAAGCTATGTGAGCCATATATATTCTTCTTCCATTGTGGATTTTCAAACAATATTAAGCCTCTTAGATCACCAATATATGTGAAATATATACAAGCAGATTTCCTATCAACATAATTGATGAAGCGAATCCGTGTTGTCATTGAATAACACGTGAATAAGCATCAAAATAGATACCTAACTCACCAATTTTAAAGATTAATCGTGAATTGTATAGCATAGTGGTGAACAAGGGTCGAATCAAAGGATAATCAAGGGATTTTTGAGATATCCTTTAAAATTTAATCAAATTGAACGATAAATTAAGGTGATAAATTAGGGATTTTGATAGATTTGGAAAAATAATTCAAATATGAATCCCTGGAATAAAAAATCACTCGATTTGGATCACGATTCACGGAGAAATCAAAGAGCGAATTAGGTAGAAATTTTTAAGGCGAAATTAAAGAAATCTGAAATTAAACCTAAAATTAATCTAATCTACAATTCTAAATTAAAATTTAATGATACATGACAAAAGACTAGGAGGAAAACACATAATCTAACCCGAGATAACGATCGAAATGATCCAATTGATCGTCTGATCAAAGGCTTTTCATTCTACCATTTCAAAGACGATCGTCAGCGTTCAACAGGCAAATTCTCTCTATTTTCTTGACAAAATCACATTTTTAACCCCTCAGTTGACGCGGAAATGTGTCTAAAAGAAGAAGAAAGTGAGAGATTCAAGGATGGTAGTGTCTAGAAAGTTTGATTACTCAAAAACATCTAAGAATGATTTACATCATCGAAGAACACCTCAACTTATCGTAAATTTGGGCATAATCGTCGGATGGAGAGTTTAATCTTCGATCAACGACTCTGATGAAACGCAAGAGAGTGAATCCTTACAGTTAATTCATGGTCATTGGATCGGAGATGGACCAATGAGGTTTTGCCACGGTGCGCGTGAAGACGAAACGAATGAAATGCCATCGATTTGATCTTGATCTAACACTCGAGATGCGTTTTCGTCGGTTTTAATCTCACCCGTTATAACCCTTTTGAAGACCGTCTGAGATTAAATCATTTTTAAAACAATTTTTTGACAAGTAGAAATGCGCCACATACCCCCCAGCCTTAAGTGACGATCGGTGATCGCGATTTAATCGCGCGATCAGACGCTCCATGCGATGCCACATCACCTGCACATTTTAAAACAAAAACGTAGTCCCACAAGACAAAAATCTAGGTGAATGAGGGAATTTATAAGTAATATGCACATAAGGAGTTAGCGAAAATCCTTAATAGGGTGCTTTCTCCTTATTCACACTCACACATGCGAACACATTTGCGCACACACACGCACACATGCACTCACTCACACGCACACACATACACATTTGTGACATGTGGCGGTCGCATATGTCACCATGTGGCACCGCCATTTTTGTCTGCGCCATGTCAGGACACAATAAAAATAATATTTAATTATATTCATAAGAAATTCAAAAAAATTCCAAAAAAAATCCTTAAAATTAGAAAATTCATAACTATCAAAATACAACTCCAAATTAATCCAAAATTATTTCATTGGATCAGAAATGAAATTATCTATCATTATAAAAAGTCAAATTATTTAAATAACAAGAGAATAAATTTTTATTTAAAAAATTACACTTATTTCTCTTAAAAATTGAAACTTAGAAAAATAATTGGGTATATAAAAAGTATTTTCTCTTAATATTTACCATTAATACCCAATTATAATCTCAAATATAGATGGGAATAATCTAATGTTAAAATCTATTCTTAAAAATGCATAATTATCCCTAAAATAGTGCATTTCAAGATTTTAATTTAAAATTGCAAGAAATGACAGATATGCACTCAAAATATGACAACATGCATTAAAATGGAATGTTTTATGCCTTAATTTGCATTAATAATCATATAATTGCATGTTAAGATTGCAGGTTATCAATGATATCTTGCATAATGTTCATATTAAAGAGCCTTTGTGTGAAATTGAAAATGTTACTTATATATAACCCTCTTTATAGATATTTATTGAGATAAGATAAAAGTCAAACTACTTTGATCAACTAACCCTATATAGATTTGATTATAAATTTGAATTACAGCCCAATAGAAAAGTTAATATTTGAACATGTTGTGGTTAGATTAGTCAAATTTCAAATCAACTGAGATCCGTCATTCTCATAATCAAATATAAGAGAATTAGAAAACCCAAAAGTTTATCTTTAGATAGACTAGTTATATCTTTATTTCCCTTCGCAAAGTCCTAGTTTCATTTTAAAATTCTAACACATATTTACTTTCAAATAAAACCATCATATCTCACTAATAAAAAACTGAATATCTAAACAAATATTTTAGCTTTCTTATAGCTCCATAGGATATTGATTTTCAGATATTCCATCAAAGTTTCTCCTTTCCAATAAAATTTCATCACAACAAACAACTATGAAAATGGAGTCACCATTGGAGTAATTGATACAGATAAAAAGGATTCTGAAAAAAATATAAACTAAAAGGTGCAATAATGTGGCCAAGTTTCTCATACCCATCAGAAGGACTTTTCTAGAGGCCACATATTTCTTAATTGAGTTTTTGTACATTGGTAAATTGATAGTGTCAGCGATGCATTCAATTTCATAATCATAAATGGATTATAACACATAGTTATTGCTAATATAATTTACAATATCATATTTTTTATGGTTTTTTTTGCATTCATCATGTCATTCCACTTGTATACTCAACTTTCACCTATTTAGTGCTAATTAGGTGAAAAACATGAATTGTATACTCAACTATCACACATCATTCTTTTTAATTGATTATATCATGAGACTAACCCATTTGGACCCTCCAACATTAAGTGGTTAAATTCTCATATTTATATTAGTTATATGGATGCAAGGACAGACATGCTAGTTGGAAAGCATGGATACAAATGATGATGAGAGAGAAGAGGAAACAACTCCTATTTTCCTAAAAGAAATGGTAAATAAGGGTTTGAACTTAATAGATGGATCTAGAAGAGGTTTTAAGCCAAAATTATATGGCTATATTCTTTTTTTTCATCCTCCATCCATCCATACTCTTTGATTGAAGAATCGAGCAAAATAAAAGGATTTTAATGATTGGACTCTTTTACCCCTCTTTATACTCAAACCCTAAGAATCCACTAATAAAAACCATATATTTCTCTCTCCTCATGTTTTTTGGCTATCTTAGCATCAAGCTACTAGAAGAAAAGGGAGAGGAGGTCAAGGCCCAAGGATGAGCATTAGTTGATGCTCAATCTTGTCATGGAGAAGGAAGCAAACCAAGATCAAGATTGGAGTAGTTCGAGCATCACTCAGCCTATAAGAGGCATGCCAATGGGGTTTGTGCGATGATTTGAATTGGATCTTGGATTGTAAACGTCTCCATAAAAAGTAGATATGTGTTTTCTTTTTATTATAATGAAGTAGTGATGACATTATCACACATTGATCTCTCCCTCTCGACGTCGCCACACATTGATCCATTGACGAGACGAGACCGCGAGGTCATCAATTTCACACGGTCTCGTGTCAAAAATAATACCGAACTTACCAATTTGGGGAATTAAGAGAGAATTGAGGGGTATAATGGTAAATACGGGTCGAATCCACAGGGAATTTAGATATTTTCGAGATATCTTTTAGAATTTGGTCAAATTGGACGATGAATTGAGGTGAGAAATTAGGGAAAATGGTGTTTTTGGAAAGAAGACTCAAAGATCTATCCGTGGAATCAAAAATCACTCGATTTGGATTAGTAATCACGGAGAAATCAAAGATGGAAGTGGAGAGAAATTTTCGGAATCGCGAAGAACACACTTGAAATTGAAATGAAATTAAACTTAAATTGAAGTCCTAATCCTAAAATTGATGATACACGACGATAGATAAGAGGATAAACTTGTTTTCTAACCCGAGATAACGATCAAATCGATCCAATTGATCGCCGGATCGACGACTCTTCATTCCGCGAATTCAAACGTGAACATCGGTGTTCAAGAGACAAATTCTCCTCACTCGATCGTCGAAATCTCTCTTATAAACACTCCGTGGACGCGGAATCTTGTCTAGAAGTGATTACAAGAGAGAGATTCAAGAGAGAATGCAAATAGATAGGTCAATTAGATCGAAACTCTCAAGAATGAGTACAAAGCGACGAAGAACAAGGCTATTTATAGCCCAAATTGGGCGAAACCGTCCGATCAATGCGTTAGGCTGATCGACGGTCCAGATTAAACGTTTAATAAGTGAAAGCGTTACGAATAGATCGTGGCCGTCGGATTGTTGATGGACGCTCCAGATTAGGCCACGTGTGAGGCGTTATAAAAACGCAGGAAAAACGCCGGCCTTAGGATCGTGATCGGACGGCTGAGATGCGGTCCGCGTGGATGCATCTCGGCCGTTATAAAGCACTGGAAAAAACGCACGTGGTCTTGATGATCTCTGGTGGTCCTGGTCTCCATCTGATCGGCGCGCGTGATGCCGCCACGTCGCGTCGATCAGAGCCGTTATAATAATTTTATTTAGCACGTGTCTTTGATCAGATTCGGTGAGTCCAGTGCTCCACGCGATCGACGTCCATCGATCGATCGGCCGCGCGATCAACGCCTCTCGTCGCGCCACGTCACCTGCAAGGTAAGTAGAGTGTGGGAATTAGTCCCACACGGAGAAAAAGAATTAAGATCGTCGGGTTTATAAGACCCGACGATCTAGAAAAAGTATGACCCTCCCCATATAGGGGAGGACAAAGACCCATTTATATATGTATACATAATGTAATATAATATATATCACGCCACGTGGGCGCGTGCTGCGAGTCCGCGTGGCGCTGCCACGTGGCCTTGCGTGCCACGTCGCATCCACGCTGGGCCCCGCGGCCGCTTTTTTATTATTTTTTTAATATTTTTTATCGTTTTTTTAAATAGAAATTTAAATCAGAAAAAAATCAGGAAAAAAATCCAGAAAAAATCCCTAAAATTGTAAAAAATCATATCTTTTTAAAATACAACTCCAAATTAATCCAAATTTCTTTAATTGGATCTGAAATTTAATTATCTATCATTCTAAAAAAATTCAAAAATATTTAAATAACAAGAGATTTAATTTATATTTCAAAAATACATTCATTTTAAAAAGATTTTAACTTTAGAAAATTAAATGAATGTTCATAAAAAAATGATTTCTCTTATTATTTAACTTTAAAAAAACCATTCATAATCTCAAGTAAAGATGGGTTATAAAATTATTTTATGCTTAATTCATCATAATTAACCCTAATTTAGTGTATTTTTGAGATTATGACATAAATATGCATAGAATGATAAAAAAATGCACTCAAAGTATGATAACATGCACATAAATGTAATGTTTTATGCCTTAAATTGCATTAATAATCATGTTTTATCATGTTAAGATTGCATGTTATCATCCATCACTCTTTCCTTATTCCCATTTCATCTCATTCCCATTCCATCTCTCCTTACATGAATTTTCTACTATAGATTCTAATTTCTAATTTTATTCTATGAGAAACTCAGAACTTTTTCTCACACTCACCTATAATTGCTCCATTCTCACTCGTGCATATTTCACCTGCCCTCATCTTTCTTTTGAACACCTAACCTCATTATTTCAGCTTTCTATGGATTTGACCATTTTTGACACTATACTAAGGAATTATAATTTGATTGCACAAAATCAAAACATGACAAACGATGAAAACACTCGCAATTCAATTCATCATAGAAATCCTTGAGTAGCACACCCCAAAGGCTGATCCATAAATGCCTAATTTGTATGATTACTATACGAATAAGCATTATTGAAAAAAATTAGAGAGCATAAAATCTATATTTACTATATTGTGGCCACTAGAGAGAACTAGCTTTAAAAGAAATATTTCAAAATTTCATCTAGCCTTTAGCCTCCAAAAAGATCCATGTAGAAACTGGTAGTGCCATTATTGTATTAATTTATATTATAAGCCAAAATGCAAGTCATCATATTAGCAACATTAGAATGAGGGACATGCTTTTAAGCACTCCATAAAAACAAGCCTTAATCTCCTTTTCCCTAACATCTTCACAAAGTGGTTCCTAATTACCATATATCATTTAGTCATTGGAAAATAGAAGTACAACTACAACCTAAAAATCAAAGAACAACCAAATTTACCAAAAAGATGATGAAATCAAGCATGGCCATGAAATAACGATCGAATCAAGGGAAAACTAGAATTGAAAATGACGATGAATTCAAGAAAATTGGAGGATGATATGAGTTTAAAATATAACTATGAATATAGAATTTGTGAGAGGATAAAAATATTTTTCCACAGCGCTCACGTAAACATGAAACAAAGAATGATCAGTAGAGAAATCAAAGAAAAATAAACTTCAAAAGACAAATTCTATGCAGTTGATGAAATCACACCTAGGTCATAGAGGATTCTTGATTTAGACATCATTAGAAGCGAATTCTAAATTTAACAAACATTAAATCAAAGAATAGTTATTTTTCAAATTCTGAAAACTTATGTTTTTTTAATCTAACCTCGTCAAGAGTCACCATAAAATAGTGGGGAACCAAGAAGATTAAGAAAATTTTGAAATTTTTCCCTAAAATGGAGACTGCCAAAAAGCAAAAGGAACTTTAAAGGACTGATACCACTAGCAATAAAGGAAAATTTAATCCCAAACATTTATGATAGTAAGACATCATAGTAATTGAATAACTTGACACTTTGGACTTTAAAAATGTCCTCCATCAAAATATCACTCTACCTTTTATTAAGTAGGTGGAAATTTGTGCCCCCTATAAGCCACAAGCTACCACTTGGGCATGGTAATGCCAAATGGCTCTCAGTGGGCATTCCATAAGCAACACACGGAATGACAAAGGGAGTCAAGTAGTCCTTCATGGACCCAAGCTCAATCAGTTGGCTCACATACATGGTGCAACATGACGATGATGCCACATCAAGAAACACAATTTTTTTAAAAAATGCATAAGAAAATAATAATCTATTTCAAAAAAAAATCATTTAAGTTTTAAAAAATAAAAAACATTGCCAAAATTTTGAAACTACAAAACCCAAAAACTTTGCAGGAGACATCTATTTTGGATGAAATTATTACATAAAACCCCCATTTTCAAGCTTATTTAATTTCATACAATTGCAAATCTAACATAGCTAAGGGGAAAAAAGATATATTCATGAAAATGTGGTAAGTAAGCCTTGGAATGCTTGTAAGGCTGATCACTATATTTATCCCATCTTCATGATTTCTTTCACTTAAGCTTGAAGGATGCAATATCAAGAGAATTTGATTATTCTGAAGTTTTTTCCTAAGTTGCGATAGAATCCAATGAGGCAAATCATTATGGTTAAGTCACGACCATCAGATCCTCATCGTAGAGTGAGGATTGTGCCACGTGATCGCGTGAAGAGAGAGCATCACGAAATCTCATTCGTACGATCGTGAATCAACATTTTAGATCTTAGAGTGACTCTTTAAATCCTGACCATTATAACTCCTCAGATGAAAGGCCACGATTGATCAGTTTCATAAAATGAATCGTTGCCCAGAAAGATGTTGCCACGTACCCCTTCACTGAACAGAAAATGAAGGGTTGAGATTATGTCCATTTTTGCTAATCGAAAAAAATTCTGAGCATGCCATGTCACCTGCAAAGAGACAAAAATAAAAATAGCCCCACATTGGAAAAATAAGATGGCATGACGCATATATAAGGGCAAGTGCGCTTAATAGTTTGCTCATGCCCTAACCTGCACACTAAACCACTAATTGTGCAAGCTAATGACATGCACACGCGTGCACCACGTGGCGCATGCACACGTCGCCACATAGTGACATGTAAGCTCTCTTTGCCACATCATTGTCACGTTAATGTGGACATATTAAAAAAATTTTAATACTTTAAATTAAAATAAATTCTGAAAAATTCTAGAAAAATCCCTAAAAATTAGAAAATTCATAACTTTCAAAATATAAATCCTTTTTAATCTATTCTTTTATCATAAATTAAATAATATATCATTCTAAAAATACAAATTTAATAAATAACAAGAGAATAAATTTTTATCTAAAAATTATACTCATTTTCTTTAGAAAATAAAACTAGGAAAATAAATGAATATATATATAAATATTTTCTCTCATTATTTTGCAATTAAAACTTAATTATAATCTCAAAAATGGGAATAATTACTCTAAAATATATTATTTAATTATGCATGATCCTCCCTAAATTAGTCCATTTTGAGAGTATAACTTTAAAGTATGATAACATACATTAGAATGTAATGTTTTATGTCTTATATTGTATTAATAATACAATATAATTTATTTAACTTACAATATAATACAACATAAATTAACAAGGTGGCGGCACCTTGTTAGGCAACGATTCAATTTAAAGATGATTTAATCTATGCCGCTCATCTAAGGAGTTAAAACGGTCGAGATTAAATGCGCCCGATGGACACGTGGACTCATCGCGGTCGTCCAATGAAGATCGAACGGATACGACTTAAAGACGAAGATTCAACAAACGACATTTAATCTCAGCCATTGATCAAATCAAAATGACCCATCCAATAGTTGCGCCCAAATTTGCTTATTAAATCAAATTATTCTTTGACAAAGCGACTATTCTTGGATTTTCGAGCAAATCAAACTTTTTAGACACCACAATCCTTGAATATCTTGAATTCTTCCTCTTCTAGACTCATTTCCACGTCTGAGGAGTGATTGAAATCAAGAATTGGTTGAAAGAATTAGAAGAAATCACATCTTGAATGTCAAACTTCATTTTCGAAATCGCGGAATGAAATGCCTTGAATCCGATGATTAATTAGATCATTTCAAGCGCGACTTCGGGTTAGATTGCATGTTTTCAACCTAATCTATATTCCTTTAGCATTAGACTTACATTATGAATCGTAGATTAAGTTAATTTTAGTTTTAATTTCGGTTGTCATCTATTTTTGCTATCGATTTTCTTCCTCAATTTCAAATCTCGATTTCTCCATGAATTCTTATCCAAATTCAGTGATTTTTGATTCTGTGGATTCGTATTGGAGTTATCTTTCTTAATATACTAAAATCTCTAATTTCTTACCTCAATTCATTGTCTGATTTGATCGAATTTCAAAGATATCTCAAAATTTCTCTTATTTCTCTGTAGATTCGACCCTTAATCACCACTATACTCTTTAATTAGTGATTTAATCTTTTAATTTGGTGAGTTTGGAGCTTGTTTTGACACGAGATTGTGTGTATTCATTGACCACACGAAATCATTTTTTCAAGCCTCCTATTATGTCTCCCCCTTTAAAAATGGCAAAACCCCCAATCTAGGCTAATGAGAGCACTCTATGCAGTACTAGATCAAGATCATGTGTCTAAAATGCTTTAGATTAAAATCATGATATGTTACGATCTAGAAGAAGTTGTGACATGAAATTTCACAAGTAAATTTGTCTTTTTACTTCAATCCATCCCCAGCTTGTTTTGAGGATTTGAGTAGAAAAGTTCATGATTTTTTGAATATATGATTTAACCCTAAAAAGCTCCCTATCTAAACCCAAATTTTATCTCCCCTCACTCTTTTGGTATCACTTTTAGCATTAGGCTACCAGAAGAAAAGGAGAGAAGACTAATTATGAAGGTTTTTTTAAAAGTTCACATACCCAATAACGCTTATTGGTCAACCTTACTAATTATCTATATCAATATAAAGATTAATTAATCAAGGATAGATTCCCTTATCAATAGTTGATTTGTCAACCCATTGGGTGCCAAGCTATACCACGTTCTCTAGGAGATATGGAGTGTAAAAGAAATCATGTATAGAAACTCTATGCCATCAATTATGGTGTACATGTTATCCTTTGTATGTTCAAGACTCATGAAGAAGTTAGGATATGGTCAATTGTCAAACTGTAATTGATCACTCAAGTTAGTATAAATGAGTAGAGGAAATTTTTGAGAACATCTTGTCCAATATTTCCTCTACCTTGACCAATCTCATTTCTATGGTCAATAGTTTAAAATACCAAGGGTTGATGATCCCATTTTTACCACACAATTACCTTAAAAGACTTCATGTTGTATCCAATCTATGCCATTTTAGAGATCTCATGGCTAAGGATTCATAGGTCATATTCAAAACACAATTGTCTATCTAGAAGATGTCTTTAGTGTCTAAGGTTGAAAGACCACATACACAACCATAACATGAATCAACTTAATTAATAGGCCGGTATAAAATTATTCAAGGTTTCATATAAATTATATTTAGTAAACTCTTTCTCCAAAGATTACTCACTATATATCCTTAGAGTCTTTGTGTGGATGGTCACAAGATTAACCATACTCATCATAGGATTCATATCAGATACTCATCATAGGATTCTTTCTTGATAATTTAATGTCCCTCTCAAATAACCCTTGAATAGAAATTTCTAGAATATATTTTTAAAGAAAGTGATTACTATATTATGATCTCATCATAATGAACTTAGTCATTATATATACTCATTGACTTAATTGTAAATGTCACACAAGAATGATAAGAAATAAATTTTTATTTCGATGCATATAAATGGGCTCACACTTATCTTAGTGTTGAAGAGCTAAGATGGGGCCACATGTTGCAGAACTTAGATTTAACTAACGCTATTCACAACCACAATTTGATTCCATATGGAGAGCATTTATCAAGTAGATGGAGAGAGAAACCCCAGCTACTCTAAGGGCATCAATCCATTTCTCATCAACATCAATGCCTAGAATGCTACCACTTTGCCTTGCATTGTGGGCTCATGGCTCGCATTTAATGCCACATGGAATTGTGATTTTTTTATAAGCCACATAATGTCCATTAGTTGGGTGTCATAGAAATCTATTATGTCGAGGACATTGATCATTACATAGATGAAGCAATGACGTGCAAAGAAAAATTGAGCATAGATGAGCTCCATGAAGATTCAATACCATTAGTGGACCCTCTCATTGGGCTTAAACCATTCCCATCTTCACTCAAGTACATTTTCTCAACAGAGAGACAGAAAAACCAATTATCATCTCTTCACAACTCAAATTACATGACGTTTTGTGATCGAATGGGAAAGCTATTGCATGGACTGTGATGGAACTTAAGAGATTGGATCCCTCATTATGCATGCATCATATTTTCCTTGAAGAATATTTCATAACCATTAGCGAGGTCTATAGGCGGCTAAGCCCTAAGGTATGAGAAGCCATAAAATAAGAGATTCTTAAATGTCTTCAAGCCAAGATTAAATATCAAATATCTAATCTCCAATGGGGCTAGCTCGGTGCGTGTAGTTCCCAAGAAGGCAAAAATCCTACTATGGCATAAGATGGAGTAGCGCTTGGGCATTAGTCTCAATCAAATGACTTGAAATGGATAAGACCTTAGTAGAGGTTATTCATAACCTTCCTCTACTTGCTACAATAAGGGAATGGTCAAAATTTCTAGGGCACATTGGTTTCTATTGAAGATTCATACAGTACTTTGCAAAAGTTTCAAAGGTATTGACCACCCTTCATAGAAAGTTCAAGGAATTTATGAATAAAGGAGAAGGGAAACAAGCATGACAAACTTTGAAGTAAGCCTGGATCAAAGAACCAATTTTACAAAGTCCTACTTGGGGCTTAACATTTGAGATCATGTGTAATGCTTTGACTTATGTTGTGGGTATGGTTTTAGGACAAAGAATAGACAAGAAGCTGGCAAGACACTTGCTAAGGCCCTAATGAATTACAAGATTACCAAAAATTTATTAGTAATGGTCTATACGTTAGAGAAGTTTTGATGTTACATTTTGGGGAGTAAGATACAATTTATATTGATCCTGTTGCACTATTTATAATCAATGATGAGGGATCACACTTCAATAACACACAACTTTGAGCATGATTGAAGAGATATGGAGTGCATCACTAATAAGAGTAAAATTATGGTTGTTGAAAGCACAAATTCATTTATAAAAAATTATACTCAACTCTTTCAATTTGGTCTTAAATTTAGAATATCAAATCTATGTTGAATCTATAGGGAGGAAGGTTAAAAGATTGAAATAAATGAATATTTTTGGTATTTTATGATCAAGAAAGCCAAAATGATTAATGAAAAGAGACAGATGTATGTAAGACCAAATTGACAATGCAATGAACTAATCAAATATTCCAAATTCCTTTCAAAGATTGAATGCAATTGATTGGATGATTGAAAATAATATGAAAATGTGGATGAAAAGATTGAGAAAACTGGAAAAGATAAAAAAGAATAAACCCTAATCAAAAGGTTCCTAACCAAAACTCACATTAGTGATGCTCTCAGGTCAAGCACTCTTTCGAGAGCTTGTACATTATGCCCAGACTTGGCAACTTGCATTTAACACGAGGAATGCGTAGAAAAGAGAAGAAAATCACTAAAAATGGTATTCAGTACATGATGAACGATCGATCGATGCCCTATTTCTTCTAGCTAGCCAATGCTAGAAGCACTAATCAAAATGTTAAAAGAACTAACTTTTTGCCTAAGATTTATAATCAGCCAATCTGATGATATAGAGCATTAACCAATGATAGATATCAAACTTTTAATTTGGAGAAATATGGACGCACTGAAAATTAAACTCGTATCACTGAAAATCATTGAAAATTAAGATTTCTATATGGTGTCGGTCACACTGAAAATTAAACTCATTTTTTGCTCTCTTCCATCTCTCTCTCTCCTTAAAGTTAACTCGTTGATGGTGCATGGGAGAGAAAGGAGAGAGTGGCGAGAAGTGCGGAGATGAAGAAGGAACCACGTGTGAGAGAAGAGAGGGAGAGGAATGCGCCTGTGAGAGAGAAGCAATAGAAAGGCGAAACTTTCTTCCGTGTGTGCGCATGAGAGAGAGAAGCGGAAGAAAGGAGAAAGGAGAAGATCAAAGTTAGAAAGAATCGCAGCGGAAGGACACGTTGCGATGGAAATGTTGTCCGCGTACACACACGAGAGAGTGAGTTTGTGAGAGAGGAAAAAAGAAGAGAGACGTAACTCTCCTTCGCACGTGCGCACGAGAGAGAGAGAGAGAGGCGAAAGAAATGAAGAGAAATGGTGCAGTGGCAATCGAGAGGTATAGAGAGGAAAAGGAAAAGAAGAGAAGAAGGTGACGGAGAAGAGGAAAGGAGGCAGGTCGCGATGACGAAAAGAGGAGAGAAAAGATTTTTTCCTCCTGTACGCGATTTTTTCTGTGCGTGAGAGAAAAGAGGAGGAGAGAGATGGCGAAGAAGAGAGGGTGATGATGAAGAAGAAGAAGAAGAAGAAGGAGAGCGGACAGAAGAGAGGGGAAATAATCCCCCCATCTCTCTTGATGCAGCTGCAACAGCATCACGAGAAGAGAGAAGAGAAAGAGCAGAAGAAAGAAAGAGAGGGAGAGGAAGAAGAAGGTGGCTGCAGCGACGGAAGAAGAGAAAGAGGAAGAGGAGAATAAGAACAAGAGAAAAAGGAGAAGAAAGAAAGAGGGGGGAATCGTGGAAGGCAGAAGAAAAAAAATCTTCCACGCCCGTGCAAGCGAGAGAGAGAGAAAGAGAGTACGATGAGAGGGAGATGCCGAAGGAGGCGTCGCAATGAGGGTCTGTGTGTGTGAGATAGATTATTATTAGGGGTAATAGTCTGGAAACCCCCAATGTTTGGGGTTTGTCCTCTTTTCACCCCAATGTTTTGAAACAGCCACCTCCACCCCAATGTTTGGGTTTTGTCATCTTTTCACCCCGACGCTTCTATCGCGCAGAGGTGGCAGCGACGTGGACGCCACGGCAGCAGCTGACCGGACGCAGAAGCCACGTCACTGCCATGTCAGCACAGGGCAAAACAAAAAATCGGATTTTCCTCTTCGATATGGCCGTCAGCGTGAACTCTGGATTTTCCTCTTTTTCCCTCTCTCTTCTCCTCGCTTCCTCTTCTTCCTCCCTTCTCTCTTCTTCCTCTTTTTCCCTCTCTCTTCTCCTCGCTTCCTCTTCCTCCTCCCTTCTCTCTTCTTCCTTCTCTCTTCTCCTCGCCTCCTCTTCTTCTTCTCTTCTCCTCGTGTCCTCTTCTTCCTCTCTCTTCCTTGCCTCCTCTTATCTGCTTCGGCTTGCAGAATCCTCCCTTGGAACAACCAGGTCTGCACAAAGCATCGTACGTATCGTTGTCCTTCTTTATTTTTCAGCTCCGCCATGTGGGGACATCGTTGCAGCATTGCGGAGGTCCTTTCGAGGAGTCTATCACGAAATAAGAATTAGGTGAAAACCAAGATGAGGATGTCCGGCGATAATGCAACTTACCCGCTGCTACTGCAGCGCCCATCACACAGAGAACGATGAAGATGCAAGCCGCTCTTGACATGATCCTTCTTCCGGCTCTTCTCCTTCGTCGAAGACTGACAATCTCTTTCCCTTGCACTCGAGAATTTATATAGGACTCGAGAATTCGTAGAGGCGATTCTCTTTCCTTGTTCTCCGTGAATTCCGAGATTCGCTGGCACAACTCATGAAATCTTCGTTATGAATATGCGCTTATTTCCTTCTATTCTCGCGTTTGACGATGATATCCAAACTGGCGTTATGAATCAGGGCATTTAAGTCTTGACTCGTGAGCGTACAGAAATACGTGATATCCAAAGGGCATTCTCACCAGTAAATGATGAGTCGTACGAGAAAGAGTCCGTTATTTACATTTATGTTCTTTCTAGTTAAATTTATATCCTTCTCGATTGCTCCCTCTGATAATTACAAGGCTCGCGTGCAAGGAAAGCATAAAATAAACGCGCGTTAATCGCGACTGCGTGTAGTAATGTAGAGGTTTATTTCGTGGAAGAATTAGAAAATTGTAGTTATTCAAAAACTTTTTAGGGTCGATTTTGAAAAAATACGGACCTCCGTATCGTATATAGAACGATAAAAAACTTTTACAGCGGGTTAAAATTTGGTATTTAATTTCGTCGATATTTAAAAATCTTAGAGCTGGCAAGATCTCGTGCTCTCTTCCTGGAATTTAAGATTACAGAGTTTCCTTCAGAAAAGCGACATCCCAAGAAGAATTAGAAAATTAAAAGGGTTATTCAACTGCATTAACTTTTTGGGTATCGGAAGTCCCGGAAATTTAGTGATGTTCATGATTTGAATTCAGGGAATTTTTTGAAACAAAAACCAGTTTTCTTGTAGCAGATCGAAATTTTGATATTCAAACTCCTCCTATTTAAAAAAAAAAAAAAAGTTGTATCATCTTAGAACTATTGTGGAGAAGTTGCTAGAACCTCAGGGGGAGGCGATCATCCTTGACTGCACTTCGTGCGCTGAGGAGGTGGAGAGAACGGAGGAGGAAATAGAAAAGAAGAGGAGATAAGAAGAGGAAGCGAGGAGAAAAGAGGAAGAGGAGGCAAGGAAGAGAGAGGAAGAAGAGGAGACGAGGATAAGAGAAGAAGAAGAGGAGGCGAGGAGAAGAGAAGAAGAGGAGGAGGCGAGGAGAAGAGAAGAAGAAGAGGAGGCGAGGAGAAGAGAAAAAGAAGATGAGGCGAGGAGAAGAGAAGAAG
>CM044104.1:4142708-4359839 GCA_024174645.1 Lemna minuta | reverse complement strand
AGATCACATGTCCAATGGGCATAGTAAAAAACCTTGTGCCACATGTTATTTGATAAGATGAACAACCAATGTGAATAATGCCAATCAAATCTTGATCCAAGCATCAAGACCTTGCTGTGTGCATATCTTTGTAGGGTTAGATCATGACTGGTTTGGTGGGACCTAACAATTGATGGCTCTAATTCAATCTTCATCATCATCTTCCCAATGCATGCCATGTGCCCCCTCACACAATAAGTGAATATCAACGTCTACGATTTGAAGTGCTTGGTCTGATGCCTGTCATCGCACCATGCCACCTACAAAGAAATAAAAGAACATATCGAACTTAGGAAAAATTCACAAATATAAAGACTATAAAAGGTAAGGTGAGTTGGAGCTTTTGGATTGGCTGACTAGGGCACCTTAAGATCTACTAATGGCCCTCTTAGTGGTGCCACCTAAGAACATGATGCTAAATAAGAACCTCATCAATATTGCTTGGGAGACTCCTTGCTTAGCTAAATCATTAGCTTTTCACCAAATTGTGCACATTCCTTGTCATCTTGTGCTTGCCACACCATTTTTTCTCTTTCCCTTTATATTAAGTCCTAAAAAATCCCAAATAAAATTGAGAAAAATCTTTAACCCTTAGATTAATAATTTTTCCACAAAAGTTTCTTCAGTTGATCAAGAATTTAATATTTTAAACGTTCACACTATTTAATTAAAAAAAATTATGAAAAAAATGAAAATAGTTCAACAAATATCACTAGATTGCAAAAATCAAACTAGGTCAATCGAGACATTACATCTAGATCAAAATCTCTTCATTCTCTTCTTATTCTTCAAACTTAAATCTTTTGACATCTCAACTTTCAAATTATCATTAAAATAGGATAATAAAAAAGATATTTGATGTTAACCAAAGATTATATTCATTATTTTCATAAAATTAGCCTTATAATTGTATTTTGAGAATTTGAGCTAAATGGCATGGGATATATTAAAATCCATAAAAAATTTATGGCACACATAAAAGTGACATGTATTATGAATTAAAATCACTTATGTCTCATACAAAGTGCATGTTATTAGTAAACTCACTATATGTTAGAGGAAGTATTTCCCCAATCCTCTTCCAACACAAGGTTACTTGACTCAAAACAAGAACCTTCACAAGCAGATGCTCAACCAAGTTGTGGGATATTGATTTTCAGTTTTGGAGGATGTCAACATACATTGGTTTTTGGAAGGGAAGTTGATCAGCCCAACAATAAAATGGTCTACTATTTTTTACATTTTTGGTGTTCTTAATGAGTTTTCATACGAACCTCATAGGTGCATTTCTAGGGGATCTTATGACTAATTGAACACATTAAGTGAGCTCTTGGAAAAGAGCTGATGTACAGAAGACAAGGCCATTTTTGAGTTGAACCTTATTCTGACTCTAGATATGTTGGAGATAAAGGAGATTGGAAATTGATCACAAGCTACTACACATGTTTGTGGAATTATGGCCACCTAGCATTATTGGAAACAAAAGGTAGTTTCCTGTTCCAATTGAGAAATCAAGTATCATGTTGTGGTTAAGACAAATTTTTAGATGGTGTGGATTTGATTTGGAAGTCTTGGGTGTCACACCCCAACCAAAGGGGAATTCTATCTTCCATGATCACATGAAGTGCATTGAAATCAATCAAAACTTCATTCATGACAACTAGTGGGAGTCATCACCACATTTCCTATCTTCATCCAACCAATGGGGCAACATCTTCACCAAGAGCCTCATTAATATATCATATAACTCATAGGGCACAAATTTGGGTGCATTTGATCCAAAACTCCAGCTTAGAGTATGACCCGATGGTGTTAGCATGTTATCGTGTCTTAGTCCTACAGTTGGACAAATCCCTTATTTGAAACCATGCGCTCTCAATGTTTTATCCATTGATTAGGGCTTACTCTTTCATGACACACAATCATTTAGAGATGAAATTGGACATTGAACAAAAGGTCTGAATAACTCTATGCCAATGCTGAAGGAGTCTATTAGTCATTAATCCTAGCTGTTATAACTCATCAAATCATTGGCCAAGATTACTTATTGATAGATTAGTCAATTATTAGGTTTGAAATACATCATTTTTTGTCATATCAAAATTCTATAATACTATTTTTATATTTTCACCTTAATCACAAAATAACCAAATGTATGCGAGAAAGCGGTCAAACCACAAAGAGGAAGGTTAGTAGATCTAAATGAAAACACTGGATTATGGGTAAGAAAATGGATGAAAAACACTTGATGAACAGAAGCCATGCAAGTGATGATCTAATACACTTACATCTTGTTTCAAAGATAAACTTATTAGATTAGAGATGAAGTACTTTTTAAGGAGTTTTTTTTTTGATAAAAGAAGGCTCAAGATCAAGAGAAATAAAATCATACTCTATTCCTAATCTATGCATGATCAAGATCTTTCTCTAGTAATGCCCTTGATTTGATGACTTGTTTGAGATCCCTACATTTTGCTTGAACTTTTCGTCTTGCTTACAAGTCACTAGAGATGATGACTAGATCACTAACAATAATCCATCGCAGCCTCTTTCCTCTAACAAGTCAATGCTACATGTATAGAATCGAATATAAGAAACCCTAATTTTTAATTAGGCTCATTGGATATCAAGCTATGAATCTAGAGCAATATATACCATTGATTTTTTCTCTCTTTTTTAAATAATTATTTCTCTCTCCTCGCACCAACATCAGATTTGCCTTAAATTTTGTGCGAGCATCACGTCTCAACATTTTCTATGGACTCCCACATCTCGCATAGGGCGATTGAGATAAGTCTTTGATTCCATACGGAATTCAAAAGAGGTAAGCCCCAATAGATTGTGGTGTGAACAATTTTGATGCAGCCATATATTTTCTAAATCAGAAGTTAGTGTCCAAGAGAAGGATGTGTGGCCACCAATAGTTGGTCGTCACGTGGGATCATCAATCTCTTTCGTTTCTTTTTTTCCCTTTTAAATAATTGTGGGCAATCAATCACTAGCTGCCATGTCACCTGGACTAAATAAAATAAAGACATTAAAGCCAACAAATATGATCTCACCACATGACACTATTGCATAAATATGCCTTAACGTTAACTTTACAAATCTTGTTTAAATAAATAAACTATTGGTGAGTTTTTGAAAATTAATATATAGATGATTTTGACTTTAGAAAATTCTCAAAAAATAATAGAAAACCTAAAAAATTAATGTATTCTTCTAAAATTAAATTAAATGATTTTAAACCATGATAGCATACATTTACAAGTGTTTTCATGTAAATAAATGCATTTTAAATTAGAAACTAGTAGAAAACTCACTTTACCACTGCAGAAATTATTTTTTGATGATTTCAATGTTGAAGAATTCCTCAAAAATACTATAAAATCATGAAAAATCAAAATATCATTATAACTGGGAAAATAATTATTTATGATCATTTTCATGTAAAGAAGTGCATGAATTTCACAATATTAATGCATCAATATGGTGTTGTCAAAGTCCAATGAAATTGGGATATGTAACCCTCTCACGTAAGTAAAAATAAAATATGTAAAATTTGATCTATGGATTGAGAACTCCACAATACTTCCATTCACATATGTAAAACACAAAATTAATTAAAGTATTCAAGCTTATTAAATGGCTGGTATGGATGGCGCATTTGTTGACCACAACATTGCACCATCATCATGTCAACACTATCAAATCCATAAATTTTTGAGGTCACTCAAAATTTCAAAAGTTTTTTAAAAATTAATGATATTTCATAAGTGGATTAATGAGATAAGCTCAAGGCCTAAGTGGAGCATATTTTGATGTACTAGCTTGTTGCGGAGGCGAGATCATGCAGAGGATTGCTATCAAATCCATGAACAATGTATAAATTTTTTATTTTTTGTGTAGTGGCATTATCATCATTTCATTGCAAGATCTCATGTGTTTGTTCACTCATCGTTCTCTCACTATCTCCATTCATACTTCTTACCTAACTATTTCATCATCCTAAGTTTCATCTTCCCATCTTATTTTACATCAATTTTGTTTAAAATCATCAATCCCCATCACCATACACATGCTAAAATCTACATGCATATCCAAATCCACACTCTCGTTTTCTACTAAATGCATCTGATCTAATTACATATGCTCCCTAAGGATTTGACTTGTACTTGAGCACTCTGTTAATTGAGGAAAGCATAAATATTATTGCATGAAATCAATACACAAAAATGACATAGAGCATACCAAATAAAGTTCATCGAGTAGGCAAAGAGAAAAAATTCTAGAATAATTCTATGATTGCGAGGTCCAACCCAAGACTACATCCACTAAACCTAACCAATGCCGTATTTGCTAGCACAAGGTTGCTCTTCCCATAAATATCTTGATGCACATGGGAGTCTCATTCTATAATCTTTATTTGCTTTTTATGATTTAATTTATTATGTGTAATGTATAGTGCATAGCATTAAATATAAAATGCATAGAGGATCTTGAAGATGATTCAACTAAACTTGGTAAAAGATTAAACTTTTCAATTTTTTGTAGAAAAAATTTCTTAAGCAAGGGCAAAAGAAACATCTTAGAAGTTGAAGTTTCTCTGAATCTCAAAGAAATATTTAAATGATAATAGATGTAAGATTCAATAGACCATCATCTAAAAAAGATCCTAGAGAAAAAGAGAAAATACGAACCATCAACAATCACAACTAACGCGGAATAGCCTTGTCTCAATATCTCATCCATAAGCAAAAACTGGACCAAAAGACTCAAAAATTGGAATGAGAACATGTAGAGAGGAGGCCTTCACTTATTATTAAAGAAATCTGTCACAGACAAAGACACTCAGTTCGTCGGAGTATTCCTCTCTGACCAAAGAAAAAGAAAAACTTCCCTTTTGGGAGTTTTCACCTTTCTCCGAGGGCATGCCCTCTTCAATGCCGATGACGCCCTTTCTCCTCAATCGGCAAGCAGAAACACGCCAATTTTATTATGCAATAACAATCGACGCTTATGAAGTTCAGGAACTGACTATAAAAATACTTGTTATCAAAGGGTTCTGATGCCGTGCAGAGTCCCCAATCATATTTCTCTTCAAGAATCCAATCAGGAAAACATGAGTCTATTTTATACACTGCTTGGAAGGTTTTGATCGCGATAGGAAAGTGAGAAATGCTCCAGATTTTTTTTCTTCCTGTATGTTACGTCAAAATGATGGCTTCTCCATCATCACTCCCTTTGAAATACATTGCCCCTGCACTAGCAACAACATTAAATTCTGCGGAAGGTCTAAGACCATTCCTTCCCTGTAGTGAAAATCAGTAAGATAAGGAAGATTTACTTGTTTCTAATCAGGATCCTGAAAAGAGAGTCAAAGGTTATGGCCGATGAATCTTAGAAGGGAGGCTCTTTCCAGCAGGATACAAAAAGATTTTGGCCCTTGATAGTTTCCATCTTCTCGATTAATGATGATCAAATAAAAAGTTCATGAAGAAACCGAAAAAAATCACAAAGTTTTTCCTGAGAGACGATGCCAAAAATGACTCAAAGAGAGAAGCTCTAACAGAGAAATGAATTCAAAAGTGGTATTTTTAAGCCGCGCAGCCAGTGAACTGTTTTAACTCATCCACGAAAAAGGGAAGAACGATAAAATTTTTGAAGTTGACACAATGACGCTGACTTCCATACCACAAGCATGTTTTAACGACTTTTCAACTAAAAGACATAATCTTCCATATGCGCGTCAAGGGATGCGAATGTGAGTAGGTTGTTCTTCCCAGAATGTACTCAAGTGATGGTGATGGTGGCGAGTTAATGCAAGTTAGCTCACCATTCATACACTTGAGATGAATCTTGAACATTTGAATGCCGATGGACAATTGTAAACGATACGCATAATGATTATCATTGGAAGAGAAGATGAAAGATCGTTATCAGCTTGAGCGATAATTTCATTAACCTAAGTTTTTCTAAATAGTGAAGTAAAATACCAGGCATCGGTTCTAACCACTTATCTTAAGCGGTAGTACCGGACTCCATCTATCTACCTTGAAATACATTGGCATAAGAATAACTCATATGGTTCAAACTTAAGACCTTCGTTAGCGTGCTTGAGTTCCTGGGAAATCATTAGGTCAAAAAGGTTTAGCATTTGCATTTGCAAAGACTTCAAAAATTTTTGGTTAATTGATCCTCCATGCTCTGCTCCCTTCTACCTTAATTGATCTGACAGATTCCCAACCTCCAAGAAATCTATGAAGGAAGTGCTTGCCTCATGGGGTTTCCGTCCATCCTCTATTCCCCCTTCTCCTACCCTTCTCAGGCCCTCTGCACCGGCATTAACCTGAAGAAAGTCGTAGAACTTGGCTTGATGGCCTGCACCTGCAATCGGATCACGTTAAGAAGATGAGAAATCGGAAAGTTGAATTGGTTACGAATTTAGAATGGGTTTGTTCTTCCTAAATTGCGTCAGTATCCGCTTAATATTCAAATACATTACGACTCTAGTCAGTAAGTTCCTGTTGGTTTTCGACGACAGTGTTTACGGAACAATAACCTACGTGGGGAAGACCTCGAGGAACGTCGGTGGGACTCTGCTTGAACGTCGGTGAGAATGTGGAGATTGCCATAATTGCCTTGTTTCCCCTCCCGAGAAGTTATACTCTGCGGTTTATCTGTTTTCATCGGTGGTTTCTGAAGTTTTGATGGGCCTCGGCTCGACTCCCCGGCGACCATTCTCGACTCTTCTCGACATCTTCGCGCCATGATCACGTGCCAGTGGTTCTTGATGGCGTTGTCTGTTCTGCCGGGGAAGAGACGCGCTATCGCAGCCCACCGGTTTCCGTGTATTCGATGTGATGCGAGGAGACGCTCTTCGTCTTCGGCAGTGAAGGGGCTTCTATTGATCCTTGGATCCAACTGGTTGAACCACCTCAGTCGGCAGCTTTTCCCTGAAAGTTTGGGACTTCATTCCAATGAAGAGAAGGAACCACGATTAGGGTTTCTTTCTAAATTCAGAATTAAGGGCCAACCTGTTCTTCCTGGAAGCTTCTCCGCTATCACGTTCCAGTTGTGAGGACCGTATTGCTCTACCAGGTCTTTTAGCTTCTCGTCCTCCGGAGGCCTCCAGTGGCCTCTCTTACACATCGGTGTCCTGAGCCTGCGATTTCGGCCCTCTTCCTTTTACGGGGAGAGAAAGAGAGAGGCAGGGATGAGAAGAGAGGGAAGATCATGAGAGCAGAACCATGCCTCGAAAGATCAGATCCAGAAACCCCTTCACCGTTGTCAGCTCGAAGTAATATAGAGACGAGGAGAGGGAAAAGAGGAGGCCGTGGCGGCGGAAGATGATATTAAACTACTACAAGACGCAATCTCTCTATCCCTTGTATTGCTTCGTTATAGAGAGAGATTGAGAGACAGCGAAAGATGAATCGCGTGCTTGTCGACGGCAAATTAAGCATGATTGACTGTTAGAATGATAGATAGGGGGATAGAGAGAGAGAGAGAGAGAAAGAGAGGGAGAGATAGAGATGGGTATATGAATTAAGTAGGGAGACTTAGAAGGACGGATACAATAGGTAGAGAAAGATGGAGAAATATAGAGAAAGAGGTAGACAGATACATGAGAGACAGAGAAAGACCAAGGTAGATGGACAGATAGATTGAGAGAGAGAAATGAATGGATAATTGAATAAAAAGATAGATAGATTGATAAAGAGAGAGAGAGAGAGAGACAGAGAATTAGAGAGAGAAAGTCTTGGGTCGTAGGTCGTGGGGAGGGTGGCTTAGTGGGGTGAAATCAGTTCACGTCTCCACATCCGCCCGCGTTTCTAACCTACAACGTCTACTTATAACCAACCTTTCCCCATCATGTGTGAGTCTATGTGGTAGGAAGAGCAAGGGAACTCCGGATTGTTTGGTTGCGTTGGTGAGACCCGCGAAGTGAATCGCACGGTCTCCATCTTCTCTTCCATAAAAATAAATCAAGATCTGGGTTTCCGACTACTCGGTCGCCAATCAGTCCATCTCCTTTCTGCGCATCAAAAATCAGACCTAACGCGACCAAGAGTGCGTTGAAAATGTCGTTATCTGCACGCCCGTGCTCGTACAATCGTCTTCCATTATTTAGTAACCTGTCGTACTCCACCTGTATAATGGCGGCGCAGATTTTGGGCTAATCTTGTCGATCTCCAGCCTTGGCGACTGGATCTGCATCACAAACGAGCTTTTGCCGTTTCTCTGATTACTTTGATGTGATTTGACTGTTTAGCGACCCCGCCGTTTCGGCGAGGCAGGTGCAAGAGAGATGAATATTTTAAAGTTGCTTTGTCCCGGATTACAAGGTTTTTCCCAGTTATCTGTGCACCAGCAGCGGACAGAAACTTCCGCATCTTAGAAAGGACTGATGTTCTTGTTTGTCTGTCGCTGATGATCTGCGCGGACCTAATTTCACTACATTCTCTCGGAGGGCTGAGTCCATATCAATGTCAGCCTTCTACGCAACTTCTCCGAATTTACTAGGAATATATCTGAAGCTTGTTTAACGGGAACGGCGAGCCTCTCTTCGTTTGCCATTCACGCCATGGTTCGATCGCCGGATTAGGGTTTTAAATGTAGTTATATGTTTGTAAAAGGAAACGTCAGGTAAGTGGAAGAGCCTCACTCCTTCTATTGGTAGGAAGGAAAATTATAGCCGGTCGCTTACGTCAGGTAAGTCGAAGAGCCTCACTCCTATTGGTAGGAAGAAAAATTATAGCCGGTCGCTTACGTCAGGTAAGTCGAAGAGCGGGCTGCTCTTCACGTTCATTCCTTCGGTTCACCTACCACACCTAACATGATTTTGGCCATTTGCTCAAGCTGGTCGAGTTCCTTCATCGGATCTAACTGTATTATCCTGATAACCAAGGTAATATAGTAAGGGCTTAATCTACACGTCGCATGTAGAGTCATGAAAGAAGAAAAAATGTCCTCATGGCAGGCCTCAATGGCTGTAGTTTCAAGAGGCTAATCACACCAAAATAATGTTTTATGCTAATTTCCAATTAATTAGCTCTTAACCACACCGAAGATTTTACCTTTATCCTGTTAATCATTGTGGAACTTGATTATCCCCATGAAATCAGGCCATCAGTGAAAAAAGAGTTAGCCATGTTATTCATGACAACATACATGACCAAAGTAAATTAGTCTATCAATAAATCCACCTATGTGCATGTTTGTTTTTGTAAATATGTATATATATGTATGCATGTATGTATGCATATTTGTGCATGTAAGTAGGTATGTAAATATGCTTTTGTATGCATGTATGTATGTATGCATGCATGTAGATACATAAGAAGCATGTATGTACGTATGCATGCATGTATTTATGTATGTATCTATGTATGTAGGCCTGCATGCATGCATGTATATATGCATGTGCACATGTTTATGTATATATACATGTGTAAATATATGATGATAACTGCAACATATTCTTCCAATTATATGATTATCAGTACATTTAAAGGCAACATTCCGATATTTATATATGTTATCATATTATGAGTATGTTTCATGAATATTATGTCATTTATCTTAAAAACTCAAAATGTGAATTCACAAGTGTCTCGTTTAAAATATTAAAATTCTTTCAATCTTAGCTTCATTTTCTCATATCTTTAATTTCTAAGATTGACATTAATATAATTGTGAATTAAAAATAAAATAGTAAGAGAAATAATTTTAAAGTAACTTTAAAGTGTTTTAATTTTATTTTGTAAGAGAATTTATTGAATTTTAGAAGTAAATATTTATTATCTCATTCTTTCCTAAGTTAAATATTTGAGAATATAAGGTTTTTAGTATCTAATCTAAAGAAAAAAGATTGGATGAAAAATGAGTTGTAATTTGAAATGTATTAATTTTCTAAGTTTTTAGGAATACTTCTAAACATTTCTTGAATTTTTAAAAACATAAAAATGATTTTTTAAGGTTTATATGTGTGCATTGATGTGGTGCACTAATGTTGTAATATTTTTGATAACATGTGATTGATACATTCATTACTACTATTATAAAAAGATTTTAATGAATAATTTTTGCTAATATAATGTGTGTTATCATGTTTTTTATGATATTTGTGCATTCCTCGAGTCATTCCACTCATGAACTCAATTTGCATTTATTTAGTGATAATTAGGTAAAAATATGAATATATACTATCATGTATCATTCTTTTTAATTATTTATATCATGAGACTAACCCCATTTAACTCTTTCAAGGTCACGTGGCTGAATTCTCACATTTTACATAAGTTATACTAATGCAAGGACAAAAACATACGAGTTGAAAAGCATGGACATGAAAGAGAGGAGGAAACAGTTCTGTACTAAAATTTGAATTCTAAGTCAACCTTGTCGTCATCAAAGAAGTAGTCAATTAGATTTAAGTTTGATAGAGGGATCATCCTAAGCCTTTTAGGATGATCCAAAATTATTCAAGAAGTCAAAGATGGGTTAACCTCCTTATTTTTAAGGAGGTTAGACCAAACAAAAATTTATGAAATGACCTCTTAATTATTTTCATGATCTAAGTAATTTATCAATGAAAATATAGATAATTAAATTACTAATCCAATGGAGAAAATTTCAGGGAAAAAGGAGTTATATTTTGTAGATATTAAATTTCTAAGTCTTGGGATCTTTTTTAGAATTTCTAGGAATTTTTAGAGATTTTTTTGAATCTTAAGAGCATTATTGTAAGAAAAACCCTTGTAAAATTTTAAATAGATTTTGGTAAAAAAGTCCCTCCTTTTTTATAAAGACTAATTGATAACATGTAATTTATACATGTAATTATATGATTATTAATACAAATTAAGGCATAAAATATGCTATTCTTATGGATGTTATAATATTTTGAGTGCATATCTATCATTATATGAAAATTTAAGTTATACTCTCAAAATGTACAATTTTTAGGGATAATTATAATTAAAGAGGGATATTTGAGATTAATATTATTCCCATTTTATATTTGAGATTATGATTAGGTTTTAATGTTAAATAATACGAGAAATTAATTTTATACACTCATTAATTTTTCTAGTTTGATTTTCTAAAAGAAATGAGTGTATTTTTTAAATAAAAATGTTTTCTCTTGTTATTTATTAAATTTTCTTTTTTTGAATGATAGATATTTAATTTATGATAAAAAAATTAGGAATTAATTTTGAGTTATATTTTTGAAGTTATGAATTTTATAATTTTTAGGGATTTTTTTGGATTTTTTTGAATTCATTTCTGTTTAAAAACATAAAAAAATGTTAAATTTATTACGCGCTGATGTTGCAGTTGATGCAGCAGAGCGGATTACATGATGCCATGTGGCGATGTGTGCACGCGCCACGTGGCACACACACGTGGTATGTGTATGCGCTAGTGTCATTAGTGGGTTAAGCATTCATTAATTGATTTAAGCTAACAAACTAAAGACTGATTTATGCCTTGATTTTTTCCATGTGGGACTATTATTCTCTCCCTTTGTTCGTAGATGATGTGGCACATTTTGGGGAGTATGATTGCGTGAACCAATCATGATCGTTGATTTACACTTAAAGCGGGGGTACGTGGTACATAACAATTCGTCATTGAATTGTTTTAAAATGACTAGAGCTCAGCCATTCATCTAAGGAGTTATGCGCCCAATGAACTCCCGTGAACATCTGAACGCATCCAGAATGTCTCATGAAGATCAAACGACGACGGTTATGTGACGTTTCTTCTTCACGCGCGATGTGGTGAAATCTAAGTGCTCCATCTTCGATCGGACAGACATGACTTAATCACAATGATTTGCATCCGAGCATTTTCTTTGAGCCATTTATCGAAGATGAAAAGGCAAATCGAATTGTCACACCAAATTGTAGCTTATGGTCTTTGACGACGAAAAGAGCATTCTTCGATTTTTCGAGCAATCCAGCTGTTTAGACATCAGAATCCTTGAATCTTTTACTTTCTTTCTCTTTTAGACTGATTTTTGCATTCAAGGAGAGTTTGAAAATAAGATGTCGTTAAGAGAATAAAAAGAATTTGCCTCTGGACCACCATATTTTTTGTTTTTTGAAATACGGAATGAAATGTCTGAATCAGACAATGAATTGGATCATTTTGAGTACAATTTTGAGTATGATTGAATTTTTTGTTTTTTCCCTAATCTTTCTTCCTATAACAAAAGATTTCAATATCGAATAGTAGATTAGTTGAAATTTATAAAATTTCTCTGATTTCTCTCTCTTTACGATCAAATTTTCTACCTAGATTTTTCTCCATGATTTCTCAACGAATCTTGATTCAAATTGAGTGATTTTTGATCTATCAGTTTGCCTTAGAGTCTTCTTTCTAAATTTACTAAAATCCCTAATTTATCTTCTTAATTCCTCATCTGATTTGATCAAATTTGAAAAAT
Organism: Lemna minuta; assembly: GCA_024174645.1. NCBI lineage: Eukaryota > Viridiplantae > Streptophyta > Magnoliopsida > Alismatales > Araceae > Lemna > Lemna minuta. Next base: position 4,347,343 of record CM044104.1, on the reverse strand, counting down.
ACCTAAAAAATTATCTATTTCTTTGTGGATTCGACCCTTATTAACCATTATACTAATTAGTTCTTGGTCAAAACTTTAAATTGGTGAGTTTGGTTTTTTTTTCGGACACAAATTCGTGGGTTTTCAACAACTGCACAAAATTTTTCATTAATGATACCTATTTATTTGATCCAATAAGAGCCGGCCACCTAGCTCGTTTTAATACATGATCTTAATCAAATGACTATGATTTCTCCAAAATAAAATCATGATATCTCATAATCTAGAGGGACTTTTGGGTTGGAATTTTATGGGTAGAGTTTCATTTTAACCTTAATCCATTCGTACCCTGTGATTGACTAATTGACTTAAAAAAAAATCAATGATTGAACTATTTTACCCTTCTTTACACTTGAACCCCAAGAACCCCTCTATCAAAAGCTGAATTTTCTCTTTCCTCATGTGTTTTGGCTTTGTCTTACCATCAATCTACCAAAAGGAAGAGGAGAGGAGGTCAAGGGCCCAAGGAAAGTATTGTTTGATGCTCAATCGTGTTATGGAGAAGAAATCAAGTGAACATTGTTCGGCTTAGGGCAAGAAATGCAACATGGTTTGTGGGATGATGGAGATTGAATTTTCCTTGTGAACATCTTCATAAATAGTAATAATTATGTTTTATTTTGATCTTGATTTTTATTTTAATGTAGTAGCTTTGACATCACCCACACATGCAATTCTCCCTCTCTGGATTTTTTGCATTGATCCATCATTGGCACTGACCATCCTTCTCACCTTGTCACAATCTTATCCTCCTTTCATCTATTTATATCTTAACTTCCCAATTAAATTCTAATTTCTCTCTTGATTCAAAATGAAACTTAAAAATTATCACTCACATCCGTCTCCCTATACCTCATTTATCGTCTCATTTCTTTACACACTCTTGTCTCTAATTTGAATGCCTAATCTCATTACATCAGCTTCTTGTGGATTCAACCATTTCTTAAATTATATTGAGGAATAATAAATTTATATTGCATGAAATTGATACACGAGGATGTTAAAAAACATGCGTAATCGAGTTCATTAATCATCATGGGGCCTCAAGTCACAAGTGACATGGTGCCATGGGCGCTTGCATGAGACACATTATTGAAAATTTGTATAATTTTAAACTTATGTCTTTTGTTATTATATTGCACATGACATGACATGCTTTAGAATGTTAGATATAGAGAAGGGGAAGATTTAATCTCAGCCCTTCATTTTCACATGAAGGGGGTGGGATGTTTTAGCATCCTGTGAAGTGAGATTAGTCTTATTTTAGGGGCTAAATGGCCAAGAGTACATGGACCCATTGAACTTATAAAAAGAGGTGGTTGATAACATGCAATCTTAACATGATAAAACATGATTATTAATGCAAATTAAGGCATAAAACATTCCATTTATATGCATGTTATCATATTTTGAGTGCATTTCTATCATTACATGCAAATTTATGTTATAATCTCAAATTGCTTTAATTTAGGGTTAATTATGATGAATTAAAGATAAATGATTTTATAACCTATCTTTTCTTGAGATTATAAGTGATTTTAAAGTTCAATAATGAGAGAAATCATTTTTTTAAACATTCATTTAATTTTCTAAAGTTAAAATCTTAATGAAATGAATGTATTTTTGAAATAAAAATTAAATCTCTTGTTATTTAAATATTTTGACTTTTTATAATGATAGATAATTGAATTTCAGAGTCAATGAAAAAAATCTAGATTAATTTGGAGTTGTATTTTGAAAGTTATGAATTTTCCAATTTTTAGGGATTTTTCTGAAATTTTCCGAATTTATTTTCGATTTAAATCTATTAAAAACAATTAAAAAAGATTAAAAAAGGGGGTTGATTTTTGCGCGGGTCCCACGTGGGTGCGACGTGGCACGCAAGGCCACGTGGCAGAGCCACGCGGGCCCACGCGAGCGCCTGCGTGGCGCGGAGGTGACACGTGGGAGCTATTTATATTTATCTTATATAGTGATTATAATATATAAAGGTCTTTCGATTATTGGAATACAAATTATTAAATCCACTGATTCGTCGCCTCTTATATACCCGAGAGTTTCTTTTTATTTTTACTGTGTGGGACTATGTTCCACGTTTTGTTTTAAATGCAGGCGATGTGGATCAACGCAAGGCGTCGGATCAAGGGCGCGATGAAGATCGTGCGTGGATCGCGTGGACACGACGTCCACGGATCACTGATCAAGCATGTGTCTTAAAAGGAGAATTATAACGGTCTAGATTTCACGCGATCAAACGCATCCGAAGCGTTAAATCGTGATCCAACTGACGCATTTTCACGCGTTTTATAACGCACACACATCAACTTCATCGGGAGCGTCCATTCGCGATTTGAAGGCCAAAAATTAATCATAACGGTTCGCCGTTACACGTTTCATCTGGACCGTTGATGGAGGTTAAACGCAGCAATCGGACGGTTACGCCCAATTCGCATATAAAACGATGTGTTCTTCGATTTTGTAAGATATTCTCAGAGGATTTTACTCAATTGACCTATCTATACACATCTATCCTTGAACCTCTCATTTCTAATCTCTTCTAGACTCGATTCCGCATCCACGGAGTGATTAAAAGTGATATTTGTTCGATCGATCAAGGAGAATTTGTCTCTTGAACACCGATGTTCACGTTCGAATTCGCGGAATGAATAGCCGTTGATCCGGCGATTAATTGGATCGATTCGATCGTTATCTCAGGTTAGAAATCATGTTTTCCCTCTAATCTATCATCATGTATCATCAATTTGTAATTTAGGTTAGCAATTTAGTTTAATTTCGTTTTCAATTTCGGTTTATGTTCTTCCAATTTTTGGAAATTTCATCTCACTTTGCTCTTTGATTTCTCCGCGATTACTAATCCAAATCGAGTGATTTTTGATTTTGTGGATACATCTTTGAGTTATCTTTCTAAATTGACCGTTTTCCCTAATTTCTCACCTCAATTCATCGTCCGATTTGATCAATTTCTAGAAGATCTCTCGAAAATACCTTATTTCCGTGTGGATTCGACCCTTATTTAACATTATACCCTTCTATTTGTTATTAAATCTTTAAATTGATAAATTCGGTATTATTTTTGACACGAGACCGTGTGAAATCAACGACCTCGCGGTCTCGTCTCGTCAGTGGTGTGGCACGATCTAGAGCCTCCATCTCAGATCCGATGAACAAAACTTAATGATAGCAGTTCATCAATTATCTCATTTAAGAAGGCACAATTTTTCACTATTTTTACTCTCTCTCCTCACAAATAATAGACATTTTTAGTGAATTCAAATTGAATGGATTTCTTAGAGGGGTTTTCCTTGAAAATTAGATTGAAAATTGTTCCTGAATAATTTTTTTATCGATTGAGGATCTCCATTGGAGTTTTTGACAATAAATTTTGGAGACTTTGCCAGTGAAACTTTGCATTTTCACTTTGGAATCTCTAAATATAAATCCCTTGATTTGGTGTTGCATTGGGTCAATTCATTATGCTTGGATCTTATTTCCCTAATCTATTGTCATTTAGCATTAGATTTCCCTTTCATCATCAAATTTCATTACTTTCTTGCTCCTCGTGATAAATTTTCTCGCTCATTTCTCTCTTCAATTTCTTTTGAGAATCAACTCTGATTTGTGTGATTCTAGATTCTTTGAAAAGTTCTTTTATTTTTGTTTGTAACTATAATATTTTCCATGGATTCTCATCCCACAGTGCACTTACATGACCACCACTGTGTTCTTATGCACTCGCCTAAGCTTCCGCTGCCTCCCATGCCCTCCTACATTGCCAGCCTCGCACTAGTATAATATTTTTGCATGACTTTTGATGAATATTATGATTAATTAAATTATATGTTGATGTAGATAATTTATAAAGTTAACCAATAAAGTACTATTGGGTCTATAGAGTAGTTAACTAGAGAGAGATATGAACCTAGAGGGTCACACACATAAGGTCTATAGGTGTTGGTGGATAAAGACATAATTATGAAGGTTTTTATGAAAAATCCACATACCAAAATTCTGTAAATAGGAGGAGAAAGATCACAACGCCAGATGCCCATACAAGCCTTGTGAGAATTATCTCCTTTATTCTCTTTGAAGAGGAGATTCAACCAAGTGGATACCGATAGAGGATAGACGCTTGAATAGCTTTAAAAACTCCTTTAAGAGAACCTTGTAAATATGTTTTCTCATACATACTAGATGATGGGATCAATTCTTTTTAGTGCCACAATGTTTTCAATATCTGATTCAACGTATTTCGATGCACTAGATGTTTTGATAAAAAATTTGGAAGGCATTCGACCTCAGAACCCAACAACCTCTAGGTCACCCTCACTAGTGCCACCAAAACTTGAGCTCTAGGTTGTGTTGCGACCAATTTTTGGCTGATTTCCTGTTTATGTCGTTGTTGTTTGACCTCTAGGTCAATTGACGAGACTATTTCGTATGGTCGTTGAATACACATGATATAGTGTCAAAAAAATTCCAAACTTACCAATTTGATAAAATTAATTCGAATTGAGGGGTATAATGGTAAATAAGGGTCTAATCCATAGGGAAATACGGAAATTTATGATGATCTCTTCGAATTTGATCAAATTGGATGATGAATTGATGATAGAAATTGGGAAAAATGGTAGATTATGAAAGAGAACTTCAAATCGTTTCCATGGAATAAAAAATCATTGAAATTGATCTTGATTTCACGGAGAAACTGAAGATCGAAGTGGGTAGAGATTTTTGAAAATTAGAATCGCGATTTTGAGGAAAATTAAACGAAATTGAACTGAAATTCCTAATCTAAATCTAAATTAAACATGAATGGATGAAAGATTAGCAAAAACCGACTCCACTAGCCCTCGATTGCAATCGGATTAACCAAATTATTCGCCGAGATTAAGGCTTTTCATCGAAATCCGAAAATCGTGATCGACATGTTCAAGCTTCGATTTCTCCTCCGTCTCTCAACCAAATCTTGATCTTAAGCCCTCCGAGGATGCAAAATTGATTGTAGAAGAGGTTAGGATCGAGAGATTCAAGAAGGTAGGTGTCTATTCATATCAATTGGATTGATTCTTTCTCAAATGCATTACAAATCGGAAGAACATCTCTATTTATAGGGTATTTGGGCATAACCGTCCAATGGATTTCAATCGATAGTTCAGACGAAACGGTTCACCGTGAACCGTTTCACTTAAATCGTGACCGTCTGATCTTTATGGAGGGCTTGGATTAACCCACATGGATAAGCGTTATAAAACGCATCAGGTCGCTCCCGTTGGATCGCGATCCGACGATTAGGATGCACCCCCCGCGTGTGAATCTTAGCCGTTATAACTCCTGCTTTTAAAGCACGTGCGTTTGATGGGATCCGGTGGACCACGAGTCCACACAATCTACGCGCTTTAATCGCTCTGCCGTTGATCCAAGGCTCCTCCTTCGGCCACGTCACTTTTTCACTTAAAACTTCGTGTGGAACTTAGTCCCACATGGTAGAAATTAAGGAGAAAGGGAGGGTATATAAGGTGTGACGAAATATAAGGTTAGCTTAAATTCGAAATAGCGGATGCTTATATGTACTATAACCCTATATTACAAGTAAATATAAATATGCATGACACGTGTCACCTCCACGCCACGCAAGCGTTCGCGTTGGTCCGTGTGGCTTTGCCACGTGGCCTTGCCACGTGGCCTTGCGTGCCACGTCACATTCACGTGGGTCCCGCACAAAAATAAACCCCCTTTTTCCACTTTTTAAACTATTTTAATCACTTATAAATCAAAAATAAATTCAGAAAAAATCTAGAAAAATCCCTAAAATTAGAAAATTCATATCTTTCAAAATATAACTTTAAATTAATCCAAATTTCTTTCATTTGATCCGAAATTTAATTATCTATCATTCTAAAAAGTCAAAATTAATAAATAATGAGAGTTTTAATTTCTATTTCAAAAATACATTTATTCTTTAAAGATTTTAACTTAAGAAAATGTAAATCAATGTCTAGAAAATGATTTCTCTCATTATTTAAACTTTAAAAACATCTATAATCTTAAGTAAAGATGGGTTATAAAATTATTTATCTTTAAATCATCATATTTAACCCGAATTTAAATTATTTTGAGATCATAATAACTTTTTCATGAAATGATAGATAAATACTCATAAATATGATAATATGCATAGAAATGAAGTCATTTATGCCTTAATATGCATCAATAATCATGTTTTATCATGTCTAATTAGCATGTTATCATCACCCTTGCCACTTCCAGCGCTTAAGCTCTAGGTTGTGTCATTGTTAAGTAATGGCGGATCTCTAGGTGTGCCACAAGCTCTCCTAGGTCCCCTACTCCTTTAGGTCATTCCATACCATGGTAGCATCCTCACCCTAGTCTCCTCCTTGTCACACTCTTGCCCTCTCCTCTACCCTCTAGGTTGCACAGATGTCATTATTTTCCCCTCTGCCTATATGGGCCCTCTACATTGCAAAATTTCCCAAGAAATGGTCTCCTCCCTCCTCCTTGAGCACTCTTCTCCTTCTCACCACCTACCCTTGCATTTGCCCCCGCCCTCACCCTAGACCTTCTCCATGCTCTTGCCCATTTCTCACTCCGCCCTCACCCTTGCCTCCACCCTCGCCCTCGACCTTCTCCATGCTCTTGCCCATTTCTCACTCTGCCCTCACCCTTGCCCCTGCCTTCTCCCTTGCCATTCTCCATGCTCTTGCCCATTTCTTACTCTGACCTCAGCCTTACTTTTCCTTCATCCTATGCCATCAACCTCCTCCTCGAAGTTGTGCTGGCATCAACCTCTTGTATAGTGTCATCTTATTTCTTCTTAGGTACCTACATCGTGTTGTATTGCTTCATCAAGGGATTATACATCACCTTGGCCATCTACACTTTTAGAAACATCAATCAAACATCACGGGCCTCCAAATTTGAGCTCTTCCTTGAATTGCATAATTTCCTTGATCACTTGATGTCCAACTCTCTAATCCTCACTAATCTTCATTAATCTTCTTGTGCCTCTTGGTGACAAATCAACTTTGATATTATCACATAGGTTCTTCATAGTATTGAGCAAGGTATTAGTAAACTCGCTTCAAGCTTGCTCAGCTTCACCAACACAATCTAGAAATGATGTACAAAAATCATACAAACATGGTTCCCATCATAGAGTTCTTTGAGTCTCTCCTCACATGCAAGGTGGTCTATCCTCTCGGGCTCACATTGGCTGCCTTTAGGCTCTCATTGAGGAGGCTGATATCCACAAACTACCTACTATAGATCTTTCAACTCATCACCACTTTTTCTAGGGGTTTGATGCTAGAGTTTACCTTTGTAGGTTGCATCCTTCTATATCCACTAAGATATGTGGATCTGCCTTATTGGGTGACTGTATATTGGATCTTCTTGCAATCTTCTTTGCAGCACTTTGGGTTAGTAAAGGTGCACCCCTTGACCTCTCAAACCTCTATTTCCCCAACTAACATCTCTACTCCCTCTACCATGGAGGTCAGAGTTTCTCTAGCTGGGGCTGATAACTAACCTCGTTGATCTATTAGTGGACATTGTGCTCATGTGAGGGTTTGTCATTCCTTACCCTAGAGTCCCAACTATGCCAAGAAAATAATTTGAGACTTGATAAAATGCACTTTACACATGAAATTATATGATTATTAATGCAAATTAAGGCATCAAATATTCCATTCTTATTCATGTTATCATGTTTTGAGTATATATCTATCATTCTATGAAAATTTAATTTATAATCTTAAAATGTACTACTTTAGGGATAATCATGAATAATTAAAGTGAGATATATATGATTAGATTATTCCTTTTTTATACTTGAGATTATAATTGGATTTTAATGATTAATAATGTGAGAAAAATATTTTTATATACGCTCCTTTATTCTTCTAACTTTATTTTCTAAACGAAATGAACATATTTTTAAAATAAAACTTTATTCTCCTGTTATTTATTAAATTTAACTTTTTAGAATGATAGATTATTAATTTTTGATCAAACAAGATAAATTAGGATTAATTTAGAGTTGTATTTTAAAATTTATGAATTTTCTAATTTTTGGAGATTTCTTTGGAAGTTTTCAAAATTTTTGTGAATTTATTTTGGATTTATTTGGAAATAGAAATTTAAAAAAATCTTTTTTATACCATGCACTAACGTGGCAGTTGACGTAGTGGGGCGTCCCCATGTGGCGACGTGTGTGTGCACATGTGCGTGCGCACGTTTGCATGTGTCCGCACACTTATGTGTAACTAGTGGATTAAAAATCCTTTCCAGGATATAAGCTAAGCCCATTAATATGCACTCTTTATATACGTATTAGATTGCATAAATTTTTTTCATATGATACTATATTTATTTATTTTTATTTGAAGGTGACATGGCATGATGGGGAGTATCCGATTTGGGTACTTTATCAAATCTATTGATCTTCACTTAAGTGATTCGGCACACTCTGATTGTGCGACGATTCATTTTAAAATAATTTAATCTCAGCTGTTCATCTTAGGAGTTATAACAGCTGAGATTAAATCCGCCAGATGGACTTTCCTGGATGCTTGGCGACATCTTTGGCGTTTGATGAAGATCAAACAGCGTGCGTTAACTCACGAACAACCTTTACGCGGTGACAGGGCTTCATCTTGGCGCTCCATGTTTGATCAAATGGACGCGGAGTAATGGCAACGATTCACATCGAAGCGTTTCATCTAAGCTGTTGATTGGAGATGAAGAGCCAAATTCGAAGACCACTCCCAATTTAGCCTGTAAATAAACATGTTCTTTGATGATGTAAAGCGTTCAACGGTGTTTCGAGTAATAGAAATATTAAGACATCTCAATCCTTCAATCTCTTGCTTTAATCGCTTTCTAGATCAATTTTCATGTCCAAGGAGTGCTTGAAAGTGAAATTTTGTGGAGAGAATAGGGAGAAATCACTTCTTGAATGTCAGAACTCATCTTCAAAATCGCAACATGAAGAGCCCTTGGTCCGGTGATCAATTGGATCATTTCGAGCGGTCATTCGGGTTAGAATTTGTGTTTTCCTCATAATATCTCTTTCTATAACATCATATTTTAATATGAAGACGTAGATTAGTCAAATTTTATATTTAATTTTGGTTTTCTCTCTCTTTTCTTTTGGAAATTCTACCTAATTTTTGCTCTTTGATTTCTCTGTGAATCTTAATCCAAATTGAGTGATTCTTGATTTCATACATTCTTCTTTGAGTTCTCTTTCCAAATCTATGCAAGTCCTTAATTTCTCACCTCAATTTCTTATCCGATTTTGATCAAATTTGAGGAATACCTCGAGAATACCTTAATTCTCTGTGGTTTTGACCCTTATTCATCACTATACTCTTTAATTCATGATTTTAATATGAAATTAGTAAGTTTGAAATATGTTTGGACACTTATCCGTGTTTTTTCAACTACCGCGCTGATTTGTCTCAACAAAGGGCTTCGTTGATGCGGGAATTAAGGCGTATTTTTTTATTTATACATTTCATCAATTTTGAGTTGGTCGACTCGGATTTTTCAATTTATTTCTTGAAATTAATTCAAATCAATTTTAAATTGAGTGATCCAAAGTAGAAATCCATCTTTCAGATCCTTAATTCAAAAAGATTAAGTATTTTTTTGTATGGATCTTCACACTCAAATTGAGAAGGCAAAACTCTCAAGGAGACCGAGGTTCAGGTACGATAATTTTGTCATTATTTAATAATTTATAATTATCTACGTATAATACTTTGACATATTCATATACATATATGATCTACCCTTCCATGAGATGATAGACTACGTGGAGAAAGAAGAATAACCCTTTACACGTAGATCTTTTTTAACACTCCTCGCAATCACCCAGCGCTTCCACATCTTCTTCGACCATAGAACCCATAGAAATGGCTTGCAACAAGAAGGGAAATGATGGGAAGCGCCTTAGTGACTACTGATAACATGGAAGTTATACATAAAAACAAAGTTTATTAGTGCACATTAAGGCATAAAACATTTCATTCTAATGCATGCTATTATAGTTTCAAAATGCACTAATTTATGGATAATTATGATAAATTAAGAGAAATATTTTTAAGATTATATTTTCCCCATTTTTTATTTGAGATTATAGTTAGGTTTTAATGTTAAATAATAAGAAAAAATACTTTTTATACACATTTATTTCAAGTTTTAAACTCTAAAAAAAATGAGTATATTTTTGAAATAAAATTTTATCCTCTTGTTATTTATAGAATTTGACTTTTTAGAATGATAGATAATTAAATTTATAATCTAATGAAATAAATTTGGATTAATTTGGATTTTAAAAGTTATGATTTTTTTAATTTTTAGGGATTTTTTTGGAATTTTTTTGAATTTTTTATGAATTTAGTTTGATCTTTTTTGAATTAAAATGAATAAAAAATATTTTTTTATATCGTGTGTTGACGTGACATTTAACGTGATGTGGACAAAATAGCTACGTAAGATGGAGGCGTATGAGAATGTCACGTGTTACACAGTGTACATGTGCACGAGTGTGTGAGTGTGTGTGTGTGCGTGTGTGTTCGCATGTGTGTATGATTAATGAGATAGCACCCATTTAAGGATTTTTGCTATCTCATTATGAACTACTTATATACTCGCGTATTTGCGTGTTTTTTTTTCATGTGGGACTATTTTATGTTTTCATATGCTTAGGTGATGTGGCGTCGTGTGGAGCATCCGGTTCATGTGTTAATTGAAAGTCATCGATCTTCACCTAAGTCGGGGGCTTGTGGTGCACTTTGGTTCATTGGCGAATCATTTTAAAATGATTTAATCTCAGCCGTTCATGTAAGGAGTTATAATTGTTGAGATTAAAACCGTACAAAATGCATCTAGAGCGTAAGATTAAGAGGTTATAATGGAGTTATAACGGGAGTTTTCTTGCGTTACTTCTTCACACATGACATGGCAAAAACTCAGGGGTTGATCTTCGATCCAACGGACCCTATTTAAGCGTAACAATTTGCATATATGCGTTTCATTAGAGCTGTTGATCGTAGATTCAATATTGAATTCAACAATTACGCCCAAATCTCCCTATAAATTGAGACATTCTTCGAAAATGTTTGAATTCTTGGGTTTTTTGAGTCTAGACACCACAATCCTTGAATCTCTTGCTTCCCTTCGCTTTTAGACTCATTTTCGTGTCCGATGAGTGTTTTAAAGTTATATTTCATGAGAGAATAGAAGAAATCGATTCTTAAATGCCAACGATCATCTTCGAATTCGCGGAATGAAAAGCTCTATCTTGGGTTACAAATCGTATTTTTGTTCTAATCTTTCTTCCTATAACATTAGAATTCAATTTCAAATCACAGATTAAGTCAATTTTAATTTTAATTTTGGTTTTTCGCTATCTTTTTCTTTTAGTAATTTTTATCTGATTCACTTGTCAATTTCTCCATGAATCTTGATCCAAATTCTTGGATTTTTTATTTCGTGGATTCGCCTTCCAATTATGTTTCTAAACTATCAAAATAGCTAATTTCTCACCTCATTTCATTGTCCGATTTGATCGAATTTCAAAGAATAAAAAAAAACTTAATTCTCCGTGGATTTGACCCTAAGTCACCACTAAACTATTTAATTTGTGGTTATTTATCTAAATTGATCGAATTTTTGACATGTCTCCATGTGTAATCAACAATTTCACGGATTTGTCACGTTAACTATGCTAGGCCCATCCTCTGAAGACTTGTTACTTGCATTCACACACCTCTTAATAGAGGTGCAAATTTTAGAACAGACTCACACGTAATGAGTATGCTACGTATCTTCCATGGTAAACCTTCCAAGGATTCTTATAGACACGTAGACGAGCTTAGCCAAGTATGCGAAATCAATTAAATTCATAATATCCCAGCAGATGTAATGAAGTTGAAATTCTTTCCTACTACCCGTAGAGATTGAGCCAAGGATTGAATTTTAAAGTTAGGAAAAGAGTTCACTAGTTTGACCGAGACAGATGAAGAATTCCATAGAAAATATTATTCCATAGGAAAAACTACCTACCTCCGACGTATCCTCTAACATACAACACCGGTGAGCAACATCAACAACAATCCTACACAAACACAAGACAATCAATGTATCTCCCGCAACAATAATCCTACACTCAAGCTCCATGATAGAATGCACTGGTATCATACTCGATTCTCGGGGCAATCTCACAATTAGTGGAGAAAATGAACAAGATGAACCCATGTGTGGAAGAGATAAAAGACTTCGTCAAGACGAATATCCCTCTCATGATGGATAACCAAAAGGGTAAGTAGGTTTCATTTTTTGACCAATTACCATTGCATGTCACAGCCAACCCGAGGAATCAAGGGGCATTGTCCAACCTAACACATAATGTAAACCATGGTCATATTGACGGTGAGGCAGTGGAAACTACATTAGCTATATCAAGCCTTCAAAGTGGCAAAGATTTATCAGATCCCTACAAGGATCATCTCTTCCATCAAGGCAAGATAGATGAAGAAACATCAATTGTCGTGGAGCAAGACAACGATTCTGAAGATGAGGAAGAACAAAGCAAGGCTGAACCTAACCCCGATACATACAAGCCTCCTGTGTCTTATCTTCAGGCACTTAATCGCCGAAGAGTCAAGGCAAATGAATCAGACAATTACCTACAAGAAGCCTTGCAAAAGGCAACCATTACCATCCCTTTGATAGATGCCATTAAGCATAATCCATCTCACAGAAAATTTCTTAAAGGCATATGCACACCTCATAGGAACCCCAACAGGATCCAATTAAGCAAAATAGTGAGTTCAATTATGATGAATTCCCTACCAATTAAAAATAGAGATCTAGGAACACCCATGATCACGAGTGAAATTGGAGGAATGAACTTTACTAAATCCATGTTAGACATCAGAGCTAGTATCAACATCCTCCCTAAAGCAGCATTTGATCATCATCATGTAGGAGAGTTATAGCCTTTCTTCGTAGAATTATGCTTAGCGGATGGATCGGTAAGAAAACCTCATGACATAGTAGAGGATATAATCGTAAGAATAGAAGATTGCTATTTTCTAATAGACTTTCTAGTTGTAGACATGAAAATGACCAAGGAGTTTAGTCAAGTCCCAAACATCTTAGGATGACCCTTCTTAGCTATTGCCAATGTTGTCACAAACTAGGGGAAAGGCGAAGTAATATTGAAGGTGAGAGAACACACAATGAAGGTCGACATCAACAAATTGATGAAATACCCTTCACAAGCTTCCAAGGATTTGGGCATCATCGACCTTTGCGATGACCAGGATATCAAGGCTTGAATAGAAGAAGCCATGGAAATTGATGAGGAAGCAAATTTTGAGGAGCTACCATTGGATAAGTCTAGATTTGAGCTCAAGATAGTACCATCTACACTCAACTATGCTTTTCTTGATAAGTAGTGGGAAAAGCTAGTGATCATTTTGTCACAACTTGATCAAGCGCAGGAGAAATGATAACTTGACGTATTACAATGAAGTGAACAAGCAATCGGTTGGACCCTTGCAGACTTAAGGGGATTGGACCCCTCACTATCTACTCGCATATTTTTGGAGGTCGAGTCTAGACTCATCAAGGAAGCCTAGATAAGACTAAACCCCAAGGTATGGGAGGCGATTAAAGAAGAGATTCTTAAGTGGCTAAATGTAGAAATCATATACCCCATATCTGATAGCAAGTAGGTTAGTCTGGTGCACGTTGTTCGCAAGAAAGCTGGAGTCACGGTTGCTATGAATGAGACGGGCAAGGAAATCTAAACACGCCTTCTACAAAAATGGAGATTATATAGTGACTATCAGAAGTTGAATTCCGCTATGAAGAAGGATCACTTCCCCTTACCGGTCATCGACCAGATCCTAGACCGTTTGGCAAAATTGAGTTCCTTTTGTTTCTTTGATAGATACTCGGGCTAAAACCATATTAAATTTAATCAAAAGATTAAGAGAAGACAATGTTTACATGTCCCTTTGGCACGTTTGCTTCTAGACGTATGCCATTAGGATTATGCAACACCCCTTCGACATTCCAGAGACGCATGAAAGCGATCTTCACTAACTTCCTTGGTGACAGTCTTGAGGTCTTCATGGACGATTTCTTCGTCTTTTGAGATGACTTTGACAATTGTCTCGCTCACCTAACAAAGATCCTTGAGGTCTACGTCAAGAAACCATTTGTGTTGAGTTGGGAGAAATCCCACTTTATGATACGAGAGGGAGTAGTGCTCGGGCATCTCATCTCGGGCAAAGGACTGGAAGTAGATAAGGCCAAGATTGTGGTCATCCATAACCTCCCTCTTTCGGCCACATTAAGAGATTTATAGAGCTTTCTTGGGCATGTTGACTTCTACCGAAGGTTTATTAGGGACTTTGCTAAAGTATCGAAGGTGTTGACCATCCTTTTTTGCAAGGATAAGGACTTCATTATCAACAAAGAAGGGAACACACATTCCAGATGTTGAAGCAAGCATTGATCGAGGCACCGATTCTACAAAGTCCTAATTGTGACTTACCTTTCAAGATCATGTGCGACGCTTCAAACTATGCAATAAGAGCGATTTTGGGGCAGCAAATAGAGAAAAAAAAACAACTATCATATGCTACGCGAGCAAGACACTTGTTGAAGCTCAAATGAATTACACGATGATGGAGAAGGAGCTTTTGGCAGTAGTCTATGCCTTAGAAAAGTTCCGACCTTACATCTTGGGGAGCAAGATCATCATCTACACCAATCATGCGACACTAAAGTTTTTGCTCTCCAAGAAGGAGGCAAAGTCACGACTAATACAATGGCTGCTTGACGGATCGAATCGATGTGATTGTCAATTGCACACCAATTCGTGTCAAAACAAAGTCCAAACTTACCAATTTAATGAAAATAACTTGAATTGAGGGGTATACTGGTAAATATGGGTCGAATTCACAAGGAATTAGGGAAATTTCTGATGATCTCTTTGAATTTGATCAAATCAGATGATGAATCGATGATAGAAATTGGAAAAAATGGTATTTTATGAAAGAAAACTTCAAAACGATTCCACGGAATCAAAAATCATCAAATTTGACTTTGATTTCGCAGAGAAATTGAAGATCAAAAAGAGATGAAATTTCCAAAAATTGGAAGAACGAGATTCAAGAAAATCAAGATAAAATTAAGCTAAATTACTAATCTAAATGGAAATTAAACAGTAATAGATGATAGACTAGAATAAAACATGATCCCTAACCCACAATTGTGATCGAATTGATCCAATTAATCGCCGGAATCAAGGCTTTTCATCAAAAATCCGAAAATCGCAATCGTGGAATTCAAGCGTCGATTTCTTCCTTGTCGATCATCCAAATCTTGATCTTAAGCACTCCGTGGATGTAGAAATGAGTCTAGAAGTGATTGGGATCAAGAGATTCAAGAGATTTGTTGTCTAAACGCTAAAATTTGATTGAATTGCTCTTGAATGCTTTAAAAATGCAAAGAACATCTCAATTTATATGAGATTTGGGTGTAACCGTTTGATTAAACAGATCAATGCGAATCGTTACCATTAAGTCATGGTCGTTGGATCGCGATCGAACGCTAAAGATGAAGCCACGTTGCCGCGCGTTATAAAACGCATCGAAACAAACCCGTTGGATCGCGATCGAACATCGCATATGCGTTTTCCGTCGGTTTAATCTCGACTGTTATAACTCTCGCAATTAACGGTCGAGATTAAGAAAATCTGGTAAACCTTGATTTTGTCACGTGTTCCCATCGATTAAGTGAAGGTCGACAGTCAATATTTCACGTGCGACCGGACACTCCACACGCAGCCACGTCGCCTCCTCAACACGATCTGATTTGACGGCTCTGATTGAGTCACGTCTCCTGCAGGCTTTAAATATTCTGAAAAATCGATTTTAAATTAGAAGAATCGATTTTAATTTCGAAAAATCCTTAAAAATTTATTAAAAATTTAGAAAAATTCAGAAAAATTCTAGAAAAATCCCTAAAACTTAGAAAATTCTTAACTTTTGAAATATAACTCCAAATTAATCCAAATTTCTTTCATTTGATCAAAAATTTAATTATCTATCATTCTAAAAAGTTAAATTAAGAAATAAAAAAGTTTTAAGTTCTATTTCAGAAATACATTCATTTTTTAAGAGTTGAACTTTAGAAAATTAAATGAATGTTTGTAAAAATTATTTCTCTTATTATTTAACATTAAAAACTACTTATAATCTCAAGTAAATATGAGAAATAAATTTATATCTCTTTAATTCATCATAATTAACCCTAAATTAAAGTATTTTTGAGATTATAATGATTTTTCATATAATGATAGATAAATACTCATGACTATGATAACATGCATAGGAATGAAATCTTTTATGACTTAATATGCATTAATAATCATATATTATAAAGTCTAATTAGCATGTTATCTCTGCTGCTTCTTCAAAAGTTCAACTTGGAGATTAAAGATAAGAAGGGCAACAAAAACTAGGTGGCAGATCATTTATCGCGTCTCCACATTCCAAGTACGGAAGATATTAGTGGTACATTTCTTAAGTAGCCTAACCTTGCAATATTAAGTCACGTTCCCTAGTATGCACACATCGCCAACGTCCTCGTGACTGGATCAATCCTAGAGCATTAGAATCGACATCAAAAAGATAAGTTCTTCCATGAAATCAGGAATTTCTTTTAGGTAGAACCCCTTTTATTCGGCAAGGCATCTTAGAGGAAGAGCAAGGAGACATTTTAGTGATGTGTCACTCATCGATGTACGGAGGACATTTTGGAGCATGGAAGACCGCAAGTAAGATCTTACAGAGTGGCTTCTACTAGCCCACCATATTCAACGGCGGCAATATTTCTACACGGCATGCTTACAATGCCAAAAAGCATTAACATCTCCAAGCGAGATGAGATGCCAAGGAGACCTATCCTTGAGGTGGAGATATTCAATCTATAGGGGATCAACTTCATGGGACCTTTCCCACCTTCAGATAAGAAAGAGTACATTTTGGTAGTGGTGGACTATGTGTCCAATAGAGTCCAGGCTATCCCAACTACGAAAAACAACCATTAGGAGGTGCTGAGATTTATCACGAGGTACATCTTTGCCCGATATGGATGTCCGAGGGCCATTATAAGCGATGAAGGCTCATGCTTCAATAATGCACACTTTCGTGCATTGTTGAAGAAGTATGGAGTACATCATTGCGCCACCACATCATACGACCCACAAGCGAATGGGCAAGTCGAGGTGAGCAACAAAGAAGTCAAGAACATATTGAAGAAAATCATTCGACTAGACGGGAAGGATTGGCACAAAAGCTTTATAATGTACTATGGGCGTATCGGACGGCCTACAAGACACCCATCGTGATGTCTACTTTTGGCTCATCTTCGGGAAAGCATGCCACCTTCCAGTTGATCTTGAGCATTGAGCATATTGGGCTATCAAAAATCTCAACTTATCTCTAGATGAAGCAGGGAAACAGAGACTTCTCCATCTTCAAGAGTTATAGGAGCTAAGGCACAACTCGTACAAGAACGCTGAGATCTATAAAGAGAAGACCAAGGCCTTTCATGGTAGGCACATTAGAAGAAGAACTTCTCAAGTCAATGATAAGGCCTGACTATACAATTCTTGCCTTAAGCTCTTTCCAAGAGAGCTGCGCTCGTGATGGGACAATATTTATGAGGTTCTAGAGTTTAGCAGATCTGTACATATTTGTGACATCAAATCTGGCAGATAATTCAAGGTATATAGCTATCGTCTCAAGCCTTACCTGACATTAGAGCCACCCGTACTAGCAAGTATGGTAAATCTACATCTACTTGAGGATGTTACATTGGTATGACCCTCGCCCCATCGGTAGTTGTAAGCTTTAATAGGTTTTCGTCTAGCTGAAGACATTAAACTTAACACTTCTTGGGAGGCCCCCCAATATTATTTCACTTTTGTTTTATTTTTGTACTTTTTCTTCTTATTTTTGTAGGCGTCAAAAAAGAACTACATTATGAAGAGGGGCACAAGCACAAAAAATCCTGTGAACAAGCATCAGAACGCTTTAAATGAGTTTTTCTAAACCCTTTCTTCTCACCACATTTTTGTGTCTTTGTCATGCCATGTGACGAGACGAGTCCGCGAGGTCATTGATTTCACACGGTCTCATGTCAAAACAAAGTCCAAACCTACCAATTTGATGAAAATTATTCGAATTGAGGGGTATAATGGTAAATAAGGGTCGAATCCACAGGGAATAAGGAAATTCTTGATGTTTTCTTTGAAATTGATCAAATCGGTTGATAAATCGATGGTAGAAATTGGGGAAAATAGTGTATTATGAAAGACAACTTCAAATCGATTCCACGGAATCAATAATCATTGAAATTGATCTCGATTTCGCTGAGAAATTGAAGATCAAAGTCGGAGGAAATTTTTGGAACTATAAATCGCGATTTTAACTAAAATTAACCAAAATTAAACTTCAATTCCTAATCTAAATTGAAATCAAACATAAATGGACGAAAGATTAGCAAAAACCGCTTCTACTAACCATAAATAGCGATCGGATTAACGCAATTAACCCGATTAATCATAAAAAATACCGAAGAACGTGATCGTGAGTTCAAGCGTCGATTTCTACTGATGTACACGGCCAAATCTTGATCTCAAATGCTCTGGAGGTGCGGAAATGAGTGTAGAACACAATGTGATTGAGAGATTCGAGAAGGGAGGTGTCTAAATAGATCAATTTGATTGATTTCTAACTCGAATGCTTTACAAATTGGAAGAACACCTTGTTTTATAGGGCATTTGGGTGTAACCGTCTGATCGAAACGATCGACGGTTACGATGGAACGGTCCATCGTGGACCGTTTCAAAAAGTCGCAGCCGTCGGATCGAGGATGGAGCGTCAGGATGATCCGTTTGAGATGCGTTATAAAACGCCTTGAATCGCGCCTGTTGGATCACGATCAAACGATTAGGATGCGTAGCGCCCGATTAAATCACAACCGTTATAACTCTTGGATTTTCGACACGTGCTCTGATGTGATCCGGTGGGCCTCGAGTCCACGCGATCCACGCTCCGTATTTCAACGCACCGTCGATCCGACGCCCTGCGTTAGTCCACGTCACTTGCATCTTAAAAACCGTGTGGAACTTAGTCCCACACGGGAAAAATTAAAGAAGAGGGATTGGTTTATAAGGTGCGACGGTTTAGAGGGTTAATAAATCTCTTCCGATAATCGGAAGACTTATATATATATTATAACCACTGTATATGATAAATATAAATATGCGTCACATCACGCCGCATAGGCGCTGTGTGAGCCCGCGTGGCACTGCCATGTGGCCCTTAGTACCACGTCGCATCCACGTGGGTCCCGTGCAAAAAATACCCCTTTTTTGCCTTACTTTAAATCATTTTAATCATTTAAAAATCGAAATTAATTTAGAAAAAATCCAAAAAAATCCCTAAAAATTAGAAAATTCATAACTGTTAATATATAACTCCAAATTAATCCAAATTTCTTTCATTTGATCTGAAATTTAATTATCTATCATTCTAAACAGTCAAAATTAAAATAAATAATGAGAGTTTTAAATCTTATTTCAAAAACATAATTTTTTTTAAAGTGTTTTCTATAAATAAATATTTAGTAATTGATTTCTCTCATTATTTTACCTCTAGAAACATCTATAATCTCTAGTAAAGATGGGTTATTAATTATTTACCTTAAAGCATTATAGTGAACCCTAATTTGAAGTGTTTTTGAGATTATACTTACTTTTTCATGGAATGATAGAAAAATACACATAAGTATGATAACATGCATGGAAATGAAATCATTTATGCCTTAATATGCATCAATAATCATGTTTTATCATGTTAATTTAGCATGTTATCACCATGCTTGATATTCTTGCCATCTTTTCATGAGCATGGTGATTTCATTGAGGGCAACGAAGAGTTGTAGTTGGGGGATGAGGACTTAGAAAAACTCAACAATTTTTTAAAAGTTTTAATATTCTACATACTAAATACTCTTGTTTTCTAAATTTTTACCACTTTACATGACCTTAGAAGTCTTGACATTTAGAGATCCTATCTAGTTGAGATGTAGAAGTGAGGGCCTTATAGCCTATATGATTACATTTTGAGTAATAAAGCCAAGTGATCGACAGAAACAATGAGATTATTTTTAGTGGTTGACTTCTTTGGGGTTGTGTATTTAACAAGAATAAAGGAAAAATGAGTAATCTAAAGGTTGAAATGCTATGAGATTCAAATGGAGAGATTTTAAGTGTGAAGTTCAAGAAAAATTCATATCCCCTACCTTACATCAATCAAATCTACATAGTATGGGAATTCCTCACTTTCGAACTTTCCCTTAAAAGAGTGCAATGAGCCATAAGTTTTTAGGCATTTATTTTTGTCTAGTTAGGCGTTTAATTCTATTTTTTCTTTCAGTTAATTAGTTACACCCATTTTAGCTTTACTTATGATAATCACACTCCCAAGTGACTCACACACCCATCACATCTCTTCCACATTCCCCTCACATGTACGCATCCCTTCACATTACACTTTAAATTTTTTGCATACTCTCTTAAAAAAACTCCTATACATCCTTATTTCATGTAAATTCTTCTGAAATTTTGAAGTATATTGAAAAAGATAAGAAAGAAGTAAAGAGGAACGAGAAAAAGAAAGAAGGAAAGAGGAAGGATAAAAAGAAAGAAAAAAAAGAGAGAAATAAGAAGAAGGGAAAAGAAGGAGAATAAGTTAGGGGAATATTTTGTGTTTCTCCACCCCATCTCTTCCACTTCCATCCATCCCTATCATCATCCATCATCATTTGGGTGTATAAATTATCATAAGTGGTACCACCTTTGCTTTTAAAATCCATTTTGTTTACATGCATTTTTGCTTTTAACCATGTCATTCCTTTAGTTATAGTTGTCTTTTAATTCTTTTAGCCACCTCATCATGTTGCATCCCAAAGGTGAGAAATCCCTTTATAAATGCACTCGTCAATGGAGGAAGATGAGTTGAGGGGAAGTCTTATGCACTAAGTCGCCTCCATTTTTGAGTAAATGAGTGATGTACCTATTGAGAGGGTAAGGAATTACATCCTCTCATAAGAGTGTGAGGATCTTTTCATCCCCGTAGCATCACACCCTATGCTCACCTCAATCACAATTGAGGACTAGACTCGAGCATTAGCAGATGAGCACTTCCCGAATATACACTAAAGAAGTAACCTACAAATGGAACCTAGATCACTATAAGGAAGCATAAGCATACATTTATACACTTCACCTCTTTAGCAATAGAAACAAAGGATGAAAGGACTTTAGTAAGAGACTAGAAATCATTAAAGTATGGGGAGTGTGATAACATGCCCTTTACAGATGAAATTATATGATTATTATGACATATTAAGACATTAAATATTTCATTCTTATGAATGTTATCAAGTTATGAGTGTATATATATCATTCTATGAAAATTTAAGTTATAATCTCAAAATTTAGTATTTTAATCATAAATAAGTAAAGAAATATTATTCCCATTTTATTTTTGAGATTATAATTAGATTTTAATGATTAAGAATAAGTGAAAAATATGTTTATATACACTCATTTATTTTTCAAACATTATTTTTTAAAAGAAATGAACGTATTTCTGAAATAAAAAATTATTCCTTTATTATTTATTAAATTTCACTTTTTAGAATGATAGACTATTTAAGTTATGATCAAACAAGATAAATTTGGATTAATTTGGAGTTATAAATTTTTTAATTTTTAGGGCTTCTTTTAAAAATTTTCTAAATTTTTCTGGATTTATTTTGGATTTATTTTAGATTTATTTGGAATTTAAAATTAAATTTATCATTTTTATACTACGTGGTGATGTGACTGCTACTGTGGTGAGGCGTCACCACGTGGCGACATGTGTACATGCCACTAGACGACGCGTGTGTGCATATGTGCACGTGTATGTGTAATTAGTGGGTTAAGCATCCTTTTCAAGATTTAAGCTAAGCACATTAATACACACTCTTTATATTCCTGTCAGATTGCATAAATTTTTGTCATGTGGGACTATGTTTCTTTATTTTTAGGTGCATGTGACTTGGCGCAATGGGGAGCATCTAATTCGCGTACTTAATCAAAGTCGTTGATCTTCACTTAAGTGAGGGGGTACGCGGCGCACTCCGATTGGGCAACAATATTTTTCTAAAATAATTTAGTCTCAATTGTTCATCTTAAGAGTTATAATGGCTGAGATTAGATGCGCCAGATGGACTTTCGTGGAAGCATGACGACATCTCAGGAATTCGATGAAGAATAAATGACGGACTTTAACCGACAATCAAACTTCATGCGATGGCGTGGCTTCATCTAGGCGCTCCATCTTTGATCGAATAGACATGACTTAATTGCAACGATTCGCATCCAAGAATTTCATTTGAATAGTTAATTGAAGATGCAGAGCCAAATCCGATGGCCACGCTTAGTTTAGCCTATAAATACACATGTTCTTTGACAATGCAAAGCATTCAAGGGTGTTTCAAGTAATCAAACTATTTAGACATCTTAATCCTTAAATCTCTTGCTTTGCTCCTCTTCTAGATTAATTTTTGCATCTAAGGAGTGTTTGAAAGTGAGACTTTGTGGAGAGAATAGCGAGAAATTGCTTCTTGAATGCCCAAACTTTTCTTCAAAATCGCAGAATGAAGAGCCCTCATTCGGGCGATCATTTGGATCATTTCGAGCACAATTTTGGGTTAGAATTTATGTTTTCCTCCTAACCTCTCTTCCTATAACATCATATTTCAATTTGGAATCATAGATTAGTTGAATTTTACATTTCATTTTAGATTCTACCTAATTTCTGCTCTTTGATTTCTCTGCGAATCTTGATCCAAACTGAGTGATTTTTGATTTCGTGTATTTGTCATTAAGTTTTTTTCCAAATCATCCTTACTTTCTCATCTCAATTCTTTGTCTAATTTTGATCAAATTAGAATAATACCATAAAAATACCTTAATTCTTTGTAGATTCGACCCTTATTCACCATTATAATATTTAATTCATGATTTTAATCTTAAATTTAGAATTAATTTTGAGACTTATCCACATGTTTTCAACCACCGCACGGATTCGTCTCGTCAAGACCCAAGTGCTTGAAAAAAATTGGCAAGATAACTTTTGTGTAATAAAAAATCAACCCTCCTCCATCTACCTTCTTGTTTCTATATAGTGCTCCATCTCCGTCAATGCATGTGACTTTGACAACCACCGAAAATGTTGCACTTTATTGCTATAGTGGTACTGGTTACACATGCTCCACTTCCATTCACATCAAGTACACTTGCTCTTTCATCATTTTATTTATCACTATGGATCATATACTCAAGGGCTTCCACTCACATGAGTATCATTTTTACCCTTTTATCATCCTACCAACCTACTTGTACCCTTCCATTGGTTACCATGGTTGATGGTTTGGCCCTATCTTGTCAAAGATCATTACACCACCATCACCACTCCAAGTTTTCCTATTACTTAGGTCCTCTTCGTTCTTGGATTCTGTGAAAACCTTATATCAATTAGTGCTATAACACGTGCCTTACTCAGCTCTATTATATTTTTTATTTAATTGTATCTTTAACAATCTACATACCCAACGAAGGATTGATTTGGTTTGTGGGAATGGGTAAGGAATTTATGAGCTGATTATTAATGAACCCTCCTCTAGCCTGCAAGCCCTTTGGTAGCCTCAATGCCCACCTCCTCTCTTTTGTGGCACCACCATTTTAGGCATCTATGTTTTGAAAAGCCACAAAAAACTTTACCTTGTATTTCTCTCAAAAGTTTTTTTGTGTAAATGATAACATGTCATTGATGCATTCCTTTTCATCATTATAAATGAGTTTTAACACATAATTATTATTAATATAATGTACGTTATCATGTTTTTTATGATATTTTTATATTCATCATTCCATTCTACTCATATACTCAACTTGCATTTATTTAGTGCTAATTATTTAAATAAATAAATATGTCCCATCATGCATCCTTCTTTTCAAAGTCAAGTGGTTACTTTTCAAACTTTACCTTGTATTACTTATACCATGAGACTAAACCCATTTGACTCTTTCAAAGTCAAGTGGTTTAATTCTAACATTTTCTATGAGTTATATGGATGTGGGGACATACGTACAAAAGTAGGAAAGCATGAATATGAATGACGATAAGAGGGAAGAGGAAAAAACTCTCCACCAGAATTTAACACCAAGTCAACCATATTATTATGAAATAAGTGGTGAATGAGGTTTGGATTTGGTAAACGGATCATCCTAAAGTTTTTAGGATGATCTAAGATTTATCCAAGTTTTTAGGGTCAAACTCCTTATTTTTAAGGAGGTTAGACCAAACTTAATATTTATTAAATGAAAACTTAATTTTTTCTGCTGAGTTTAGACATTTTTATATCAAAAGATTGAGGATTAAATTCTTGATCTAATGGAGAAAATTTGTAGAAAAAGAAGTCTAGTATTTTGTGAGATATTCAATATCTAAGTTAAGTGATTTTTTAAGAATTTTTTTGAATATTTTTTAAACTTTTAGGATTTGTTCTAATTATTGTATCATTTTTAGAAAAAAAAACTTGTCTGATTTTTGAAGTGGAATTTTGGAGAAAAGTACCTCCGCACTTATAAAGGCTGACACACCTTTTTTTGGGTGCAATAAGAGTGTGGCACATGACACGCTCTTATTGCATGTTCTCAATCAACGTCTAGGATTTCTCTACATTATATTCATGATATCTCATGGTCTAGATAGATTTTTGAGCTGAAGTTTTATGGCTAGATTCACCTATTAACCCTCTATCTACACATACCCTTAGATTGAAAAAAATTGAACTAGAAAAATAATTAGACTCTTTTACACCTCTTTACACTCAAACCCTAGGAACCCACCAATCAAGGCCTTCATTTTCTCTCTCCTTACATTTTTTGGCTCTCTCTTAGCATCACACCATCAAAAGGAAAGGGAGAGGTGGTCAAGGCCCAAGGATGAGTATTTTTTGGTGATCAATCTTGTTGGGGAGAAAGGAGCAAGCAGAGATTGTAATAGGAGCAGATTGAGGATCACCTGGCCTAGGACGGGCACACCAACACTGTTTGTGCAAAGATTTGGATTAGATTTTGGCTTGTGAAAATCTCCACATACATTAGACATGTGTCTTATTTTTCTTTTTCATTTATTGTAGTAGCTTTGGCATCA
Source organism: Lemna minuta (assembly GCA_024174645.1). Lineage (NCBI taxonomy): Eukaryota > Viridiplantae > Streptophyta > Magnoliopsida > Alismatales > Araceae > Lemna > Lemna minuta. The sequence continues at coordinate 4,321,895 of CM044104.1, read as the reverse complement.
TCTATGCATGCATCTCTCACTCTTGCCATCAGCCCACAAAGATTCATTGGTACCACCATCCATCCATCTTATTTTTCCATCAAATCATCTCCATTTTCATCTCTTATAATGTCATTCTCATATCTCTTTTCTAATTTCTATATTAACTCAAAATAATCGCTCACACTCACACTCACACTCATCAGTATGAATTAGAGGGAATTGAATGTAGTATAGGATTCCCACCTTTTGCCTTACGATAGTTGATTTTACTTGGTGTGGGGATCCTCACTTACTGAACTTCCCCTAAAGAGGGCATTGAGCCTTATTATTTATTTAACTATTTTTTATTCCATAAATTTCATTATCCATATAATTTTTGTTTCATTCACATATAAACTCACCCATGATAATCACAATCCCAAATAGTTGCATTCATTATAAACACTATTCACTTCTTCATGTTCTCTTCCCATTCTCTTTCTTCACTTCTAAATTCCCCATCATTTCGTATATATTTAAATTCTGATTTTTTTTTGTGACATTTATGAATTGTTGTAATTTTGAAGAAAATAAGCAAAAAAATAGAAAAAAAAAGAAGATAGAAAAGAAATATGATGTTGTTATGCTTGAGAGGAATGCTTTCCTTTGAACCTTTTTTAATCTTTTCTTTCTTCTTAAATCATTGCCAACATTATGCATTATTATCTCTTCTCTTGTTTTCATCTTTCACCATTGTCTATCCCATATCTTTATACCATCTCTCTTCTCATCATCATCATCATTCATGCACTTTATTTGCGAGTATACTAATCATAGGTGGATCCATCCTTTGTTTAGAAGCCTTTCGCCATAATGCATTCTAGTGAGACCATGCTTATCATTTTCAGCCCATCTTTTAGTCCTCATCCACCATTTCCGCCACTACACTCCATCTTTGTCAAAAAATAGAAAGCACTTTGGCGATGCACTCTTCTAAGGAGGAAGATGAGTTGTGGGGTTGGGGGGGGGGGAGGGCCTAATATGCCAAGTAGCCACCAAATGAGAGGAAGGCGAGGATGAGTGATGACTACATTGAGCGAGTAAGGACATACCTCCACTTTAGAACATTTAAAATCTTTCACACCCATAGCATGAGACTTGACCTTACTCATTATCCTTGAGCGATTCTCATATGTTTCAAGTAGATCGACCTAGAGAATGGAATCTGAACTCTTGTGGGGCAGACTCATGAAGTGCACTTAATATGGGGAGAACCTAAGGGGCAATGCTAAGGGACTAGAATTGAGTAAAGTTGAGGGTGTTTGATAACTCTAAAATATAAGTCACATTAATTCATTATTTATCATATTTAAGTATTGATAAAGACTATATGAATGAGAATATATATTTTTATATGGCTAAATGTGATGAAAATATGACTAAGTCCTATGATGCATCATTTCTTATATTTTGATCGTATTATGAGACTAACCCCACTTGACTTATTGGAGGTTGATAAGTCCAAATTATCCTAATTAACTGTGTCGTTATGCCTTTATTTGGACTTAATCAATAAAAGTGTATGTAAATGAAATTTTCCCTTTAAACTCCTAGCTATCTAAAGATGAGGCTTAGTAAAAGGTCGATCCAAGGGAGGCTATGACAAAGTTTACTTTCATTTATTTTTATTTAATTCAAAACTTCATCTCACCAAACTAAACTCGGCAGTAGCAGAGAATTATTACTAAAGTCGACTCAGTATGATCTCATAGTAAATGTTTTCTATTTCATCATATTTTATTTTACATTAATTTCTGATTATTAGACTAAAGAAAGATACTCTGTTGAGACAGTTTAATTTCTCAATTAAGATTTGAAAGAGAAATTAAAAAATCTTTACTTTAAGAGCTTCTTTTTATTTAGATCCAAAATTTAATTTCATTGTATATCTATTGTATTATGTTTTATTCTTATTTACCTTTCTCCATTTTTGTTACTGTCTTTTTTTGATTTAAAAAACTATTTCCCTTTTATTATAGCTACTGAATAGAGAATCAGATTGATTTTAAATCTTCTCAAATTGCATCATATCTAATTTGACTAAAACAGAGCACTCACCTAAGTTTTCTGAGTGAATTCACACAGAAAAAGGGAATAACAGAGTAGAGATTATATTTCTTTAATATTCTTTTTGTTTTCTTCCTAAAAGGAAATGATAACACTATTTGGATTAAAGAACTAACAATATAAACCTAAAATTGCTTTAAATCTAACTCAAAAAGATTCTTAAAAAAAATTATAATTGTTGTAAGAAAAAGACTTCTATCAATAAATTCACGCAGAAAAAGGGAATAACATAGTAGAGATTATATTTGTTTAATATTCTTTTTGTTTTCTGCCTAAAAGGAAGTGATAACACTGTTTGAATTAAAGAACTAACAATCTAAATCAAGAATTGCTTTAAATCTAATTCAAAAAAGAATCTTAAAAAAACAAATTATAAATGCTGCAAGAAAAGACTTCTATCAGTAAATTCAGTTAATAAATAATTCTGTTTGAAATAAAAGAGAAAAAAACACAAACAAAATTAAAGAAGTAACAATCGAAAACTTAATACTGATTTTAATCGAACTTCAAAAGATTCAAAGAAAAAAAGCAAATTATAAAATATGTAAGACTCGACTTCAATCAGAAGATACAGTGAAGAAATTATTCGGTCTAAAAGAAAAGAAAATAAAAATAAAAAGAGAATTAAAGAAGTAACAAGCAAACCTAAGATTGACTTTAATCAAACTCCAAAAAGTTATAAAAAAAAATTCATAAAATCTGTAAGACTCGACTTCAATATGAAGATACAATGAAGAAATGATTATATTTGAGAGAGAATAAAAGAAAAGAAAAAAAAATACATGTCTAAACCTAAACTGATTCTGACAAACCTCTTTGCGGCTTCGAATTGAAGTCATCAACTCGATGCTACTCGACGTCATCAGAAATTGATCTTGACCTCGCTTGTGTCCTCCAGGCCAATCGTTTGTTGGGAGCGGAAAAAATCAAGACACCCCCTCCGAATGTCTTCACCTTCCTCTTAATCTTTTTCCGAAATCGCAATGCCCCCTTTTGCGAATTTGTTACATCCTTTGGTATGCATCGCTTTGCACGCGCGTCTGTGCTGCATGCTGCAATTGCACGACATCTTGTCTTCCTCCATCTGATTGGTGGATGACTTATTGCGCGCCTTGGTGCTTGTACCGCACAAGTAAGTCCAAATTTGACTGTGTACACATTGCTGTGTATGCAGTATTATGCTCCATCGTGTGATTGGCTCACACCTAGCGTCGTGCATCTCCTGTCAACATTGCCTCAACAACTAATTAGTACAAATCTGCCAATTAAGGGCATGATTAACATAAACTGAAATTTAAAGGCAATTTTTAAAGGTAATTATTGATGTTAAAAGAGATTTAATTCTTTAAAGTAATTTCTATAAAGGTAAAGGATTACCCTATCCAATAATGGTTGTTAAAGTAATTATGTCTCAAATCCTCTAATAAAAGCCCTAATTATTTGAGCCAACTCTTCAAATTGCAAATGCAATGAAAGTCTTTATTCCTAGCATAATGTCATGATAACATGCAAAATAAAGATTGATTCATGGTCTTTAATGACAAAAATGCACTAAAATGGACAGTCTAAAGTGCCAATTTTGGCTGTTATCAATAGTCAAAGGGTTGAATTTACAAATTTTTATCATTTATAATGACGCAAGGACTTAGCTGAAGTTTAATGGGAGCATGGATACAAAGTATTTAGAAAAAGAATAAGAAAATGGGTATTCCACCATTTTAAGAGGATGGTCAAACCTTGTCATATCTTTAGGAGGTTAGTCAAACCTTTTCACCTTTGTAGAAGGTTAGTCAACTAACTTCTTTAAGTAATATGCAAATAAGGAGTTAGCAAAAATCCTTAACAGGTTGCTTTCTCCTTATTCACACAAGCGCACACATGTGCGCACACACGCACACCTACATGTTTGTGACATGTGGCGGTCTCATATGTCGCCATGTGACACCGCCATTTTTGTTCATGCCACATCAGCTGCCACGTCAGCATGAGATTAAAATAATATTTTTTATTCATTTAATTCAAAATAAATCAAATCAAATTCATAAAAAATTCATAAAAATTCTAAAAAATCTCTAAAAATTAGAAAAATCATAGCTTTCAAAATACAACTCTAGATTAATCCAAATTTATTTCATTGAATCAGAAATTAAATTATCTATCATTCTAAAAATTCAAATAATTTAAATAATAATAGAATAAATTTTTATTAAAAAAATACACAAATTTCTCTTAAAAATTAAAACTTAGAAAACTAAATGAGTATATAAAAAGTATTTTCTCTAAGAATTTAACATTAAAACCCAATAATAATCTCAAATATAGATAGGAATAATCTAATATTAAAATATATTCTTAAAAATATATAATTATCCTTGAAATAGTGCATTTTGAGATTATAACTTAAAATTACATTAAATGATACATATGCACTTAAAATATGATAATATGCACAAAAAAGGAATATTTTATGCCTTAATTTGCATTAATAATCATATAATTACGTGTTAATATTGCATGTTATCAATGATATCTTGCATAATGTTTAGAACAAAGAGCCTTGGTGTGCAATTGACCAGGTTACTTATATATAAGCCTCTTTAAAGATATTTATTGAGATAAGATAAAAGTCAAAATACTTCGATCAACTTAACCTATATAGGTTTGATTATAAATTTGAATTACATCCCAATAGTAAAGTTAATATTTGAACATGTTGTGGTTAGATTAGTCAAATTTTAAATCAACTAAGATCCATCATTCTCATAGTCAAATATAAGAGAATTAGTAACCCAGAAGTTTATCTTTGGATAGACTAGTAATATCTTTATTTTGCTTGGCAAAGTCCTAGTCTCATTTTAAAATTCTAACACATCATATCTCCCTAATAAAAAACTGAATATCTAAAGAAATATTTTAGCTTTCTTATATGCTCCATAGGAAATTGATTTTCAGATATTTCATCAAAGTTTCTCCTTTCCAATAAAATTTCATCACAACAAAATACTATGAAAATGGAGTCACCATTGGAGTAATTGATGAAGATAAAAAGGATTATGAAAAAATATAAACTAAAAGGTGCCATAATGTGGCCAAGTTTCTCATACCAATCAGAGGGACTTTTCTTGAGGCCATGTATTTCTTAATTGAGTTTCCATACATTGGTAAATTGATAGCGTGTTAGTGATGCATTCAGTTTCATAATCATAAATGGATTATAACCATAGTTCTTGCTAATATAATTTACATTATCATTTTTTTATGATATTTTTTGCATTTATCATTTCATTCCACTTGTGTATTGAACTTTCACATATTTAGTGCTAATTAGGTGAAAAACATTAATATGTCATATCACACATCATTCTTTTTAATTGCTTATATAATGAGACTAACCCATTTGGACCATTCAATGTTAAGTGGTTAGATTCTCACATTTCTATTAGTTATATGGATGGAAGGACAGACATGCTATTAGGAAAGCATGGATACAAATGATGATGAGAGAGAAGAGGAAACAACTCTCCCCCAAATTTGAACACCAAGCCAATGCTATTTTCATAAAAGAAATGGTAAATCAGGTTTGAACTTAATAGAGGGATCATCCTAAGCTTTCCATGATCTAGAAGAAGTTTTAAGCTAAAATTATATGGCTAGATTCTTTTTTTTTCATCCTCCATCCATCCATACCCTTTGATTGAAGAATCGAGCAGGAAAAAAAAAGGATTTTAATTATTGGACACTTTTACCCCTCTTTATACTCAAACCCTAGGAACCCACCTATAAAAACCTTATATTTCTCTCTCCTTATGTTTTTTTGGCTATCTTAGCATAAAGATACTAGAAGAAAAGGAGGAGGTCAAAGCCCAAGGATGAGCATTATTTGATGGTCAATCTTGTCATGGAGAAGGAAGCAAACCAAGATCAAGATTGGAGTAGTTTGAGCATCACTCAGCCTAGAAGAGGCATGCCAATGGGGTTTGTGCGATGATTTGAATTGGATCTTGAATTTTAAACATCTCCATAAACAGTAGATATGTGTTTTCTTTTTATTTTAATGAAGTGGCGTTGACATTATCACACATGTATCTCTCCCTCTTGATGTCGCCACACATCAATTCATCACTCTGGCCTTATTCCCATTTCATCTCTCCTTACATGAATTTTCACTATAGATTGTAATTTCTATTTTTATTCTATGAGAAACTCAAAAATTTTGCTCACACTCACCTATAATTGCTCCATTATCTTTTGTGCATATTCCACTGCCCTCATCTTTCTTTAGAACACCGAACCTCATTATTTCAGCTTTCTATGGATTTGACCATTGTTGACACTATACTAAGTGAGAAATTAAAATTTGATTGCATAAAATCAAAGCACAACAAGCGATAGGATGTAAAATGTTTGATTCATGCAATTGTAGGCAACACATGAAATGACATATGGAGTCAAGTAGTCCTACATGGACCCAAGCTCAATTAGTTGGCTCACATGCATGGTGCAACATGACGATGATGCCACATCAGGAAACACAATTTTTTTTAAATTTCATAAGAAAATAAAAATAAATTTCAAAAAAATCATTCCCAAAATTTTGAAACTTCAAAACCCAAAATTTTTTGTAGGAGACATCTATTTTGGATGAGATTATTGCATAAGACCCCCCATTTTCAAGCTTATTTAATTTCATACAATTTCAAATCAAACATAGCTAAGGGAAAAAAGATATATTTATGAAAATGTGGTAAGTAAGCCTTGGAATACTGGTAAGGCTGATCACTATATTTATCCCATCTTCATGATTTCTTTCACTTAAACTTGAAGGATGCAATATCAAGAAAAATTGATTATTCTTAAGTTTTTTCTCAATCGCGATAGGATCCAAAGAGACGAATCGTTATGGTTAAGTCGCGACCATTAGACCTTCATCGCAGAGTGAGGATTGTGCCACAAGATTGTGTGAAGAGAAAGCATCACGAAATCTCATTTGTACAATCGTGAATCGACATTTTAGATCTTAGAGTTGCTCTTTAAATTCTGGCCATTATAAGTCCTTAGATGAAAGGCTAGGATTGATCAGTTCCATAAAATGAATTGTTGCCCAGTAAGATGTTGCCATGTATCCCTTCAGTGAAGTGAAAATGAAGGGTTGAGATTATATCCATTTTTTTCGCTAATCGAACAGTGCTAAGCATGCCACGTCACCTACAAAGAGACAAAAATAAAAGTAGTCCCACATTAGAAATTTAAGATGGCATGATGCATATATAATGGCGAGCGCGCTTAATGGTTTGCTCATGCCCTAACAAGGACACTAAACCACTAATTGTGGGCCCTAATGATATGCACACGCGTGCGCCACATGGCACATGCACACGTCACCACATAGTGACATGCAAGTGATAACATGCTAATTAGACATTATAATAACATGATTCCACTCCTATGCATGTTATCATGAGTGTTTATCTATCATTCTATGAAAAGTCATTATAATATCAAATTGCATTAATTTAGGGTTAATTATGATGAATTAAAAGATAAATAATTTCACAACTGACGGAACAAATGGATGCGGTCGTTAATTTCACACCGATTCATGTCAAAAATAAATCCAAATTTATCAATTTAATGATTTAATTACAAATTGAGGGGTATAATGGTAAATAAGGGTCGAATCCACGGAGAAATAAGGGATTTTTGGGAGATCTTTTAGAATTTGATCAAATCGGATGATGAATTAAGGTGAGAACTTAGGGAAAATGGTAGATTAAGAAAGAGAACTCAAAAGACGAATCCACGGAATAAAAATCACTTAGTTTGGATCAAGATTCGCGGAGAAATCGAAGATTGAACAGAGAGCATTTTTCCGAAAATTAAATCACGAAATTATAAAATTAAGATTGACATTAAACTAAATTGCGATCCTAAATTACAAATTGATGATACATGATGAAATATTAGAGGTAAAACACATAATCTAACCCGAGATAGCGATCGAAATGATCCAATTAATCGCCGGATTCAAGGCCTTTCATTCCGCGATTTTGAAAACGATCGTCAGTGTTCAAGAGACGAATTCTCCTTAATTGATCTACGAAATCTCACTTTTAATCATTCCGAGGACGTGGAAATGAGTCTAGAAGTGATTAGAAACAAGAGATTCAAGGCTATAGGTGTTTAGATAGATCAATTGAGCAAAATCATCCAAGAATACCTTAAAATGTCAAAGAACATCTCAATTTATAGTGAATTTGGGCATAACCATCGGATGGGGCATTTCATCAGCGATCAACGGCTCTGATTGATCGCATTAATGCGAATCGTTACCGTTAAATCACAGCCGTTGGATCGCCGATCGACCGCCATTTCATCGCGATTGGACGCTCAAATACGTTTCTCGTTCGTTTAATCTCAACCGTTATTACTCTGTTGATGGACGGCTGAGATTAAGTCATTTTTAAAACGATTCGTCGACAAGTAATATCATGCCACGTAAACCCCCTCTTTAAGTGAAGATCAATGGCTTATATTCTTCGCGCAATCGGATGCTCCATAGGCTGCCACATCGCCTCCCCGCCTCGACCGTTGATCGCGATGAGATCGAACGATCCAGATTATGCCATGTCACCTATGCGCTATTAATAAATCAAAAAATGATTTTAAATTAGAAAAATCAATTTTTAATTCCTGAAAATCCTTAGAAATTCATAAAAAATTCAGAAAAATTCAGAAAAATTCCGAAAAATCCCTAAAAATTAGAAAATTCATAACTTTCAAAATACAACAAATTAATCCAGATTTTTTTATTGGATCCGAAATTCAATTATCTATCATTATAAAAAGTCAAAATATTTAAATAACAAGAGAATAAATTATTGCTTCAAAAATACACTCATTTCTTCTTAGAAACAAAACTTTACAAAAATAAATGAGTGTATATAAATATTTTCTCTTATTATTTATCATTAAAAACCTAATTATAATCTCACATTTAGATGGGAATAATCTATTCTAAAATATATACTTAATTATGCATAGTTATCCCTAATTTAGTGCATTTTGCGATTATAACTTAAAATTGCATGAAATGATAGAAACGCACTCAAAGTATGATAACATGCATACAAGTGGAATGCTTTATGCCTTAAATTGCATTAGTAATCATGTTTTTGCATGTTAATATTGTATGTTATGAATAACCCATATTTACTTGAGATTATAATTAGCTTTTAATGTTAAATAATAAGAGAAATAATTTTTTATACTCTCATATAATTTTCTAAGTTTTCATTTTAAAGAAATGAGTATATTTATTTGAAATAGAAATTAAAAATCTTGTTATTTATTAAATTTAAATTTTTAAAATGATAGATAATTTAATTTTTGATCAAGTAAAAAAATTTTGGATTAATTTGGAGTTAGATTTTGAAAGTTATGAATTTTCTAATTTTTAGGGATTTTTTTGGATTTTTTATTAATTTTTCAAGTTTTTCTGGAATTAAAAATCAAAATTTCTAATTAAAAATAAAATTTTTCTTATTTTTATAAGCGCGTAGGTGATGTAGCGCAATCTGGAGCGTCTGATCGATAGCGATCGACGATCAAGGGCGGGAGATGATGTGGCACAACGTTGAGCGTCTGATTGCACGATTAAATCGCGATCGTCGATCTTCACTTAAGGTGCAGGGTACGTGGTGTATCCTGATTTGTCAGCGAATCGTTTATAAAATGATTAAATCTCAGCCGTTGATCAAAGGAGTTATAATGGCTGAGATTAAAACCGACGGAAAAGCATCTGAGCGTCCGATCAAGATCTAACGGCGAGCGTTTGCGTTATTTATAACGCGTGCGACGTGACATCATCTCAATGGTCGATCGAACATCTAATGGCCACGACTTAATTGTAACAATTCACAAGGGTATGTTTCATCAGAGCTGTTGATCAAAGATTAAATTCCGATCAGACGGTTACGCCCAATTCACCCTATAAATAGAGGTGTTCTTCGACATTGTAAAGCATTCCATGGAAATTCTACTTAATCAAACTACTTAGAGACCAAATCCCTTGAATCTCTTGCTCCCAAACGCCTCTAGACTCATTTCTGCATCCATGGAGTGCTTGAGAGTGAGATTTCGTTCAAAGACAAGGAAGAAATCGATGCTTAAACATCAACGATCGCGTTTTCCAAATTTTGATGAATAGTCGTGATTCCGGCGAGTAATTAGATCAATTCGAGTGCAATCTTGGGTTACGTATCATGTTTCATTCTAATCTATCTTCATATAGCTTTAGATTTCATTTTCGAATCGTAATTTGTGTGAATTTCATTTTCAATTTCGAAAATTTCTCTCTTGTTCATTCGATGATTTCTCCGCGAAATCAGATCCAAATCAAGTGATTTTTGATTCTGTGGATTTGTCTTCGAGTCCTATTTCTTAAAATATCAAGTTATCTAATTTCTATCACCATTTCATCATCCGATTTGATCAAATTCGAAGAGATCTTCTTAAATTACCTTAATTCCCTGTATATTCGACCCTTATTGACCATTATACCCTTCAATTTGTGATTTAATCTTGACATTGGTGAGTTTGGTATTAATGTTGACTCTTGACCGCTTGTTTTCAATGATGTCGCGGTCTCGATTCGTCAGCAAGCTCACTTCGACACATCATTGTCACATTAATGTGCACATATTAATATTTCTTTAATACTTTAAGTTAAAATAAATCCTGAAAAATTCTGAAAAATTATAGAAAAATCCGTAAAAATTAGAAACTTCATAACTTTCAAAATATAAATCCTTTTTAATCCAAATTTTTTTGTTTGATCATAAATAAAATAAAATATCATTCTAAAAATTCAAAGTTGATAAATAACAAGAGAATAAATTTTTATCTAAAAAATATACTCATTTTCTTTTGAAAATAAAACTAGGAAAACAAATGAGTATATATAAAAATATTTGCTCTTATTATTTTTCTATTCAAACTTAATTAGAATCTCAAAAAATGGGAATAATTACTCTAAAATATATTATTTAATTATGCATGATTATCCCTAAATTAGTGCATTTTGATAGTATAACTTTAAATTGCATAAAATGATAGATATACACTCAAAGTATGATAACATGCATAAGAATGTAATGTTTTATGTCTTATGTTTTATTAATAATAATGTAATTATTAGTCTAAATTGCATGTTATCAATCACTTGTGTGGCTTTTCAAATATTAAATTCTATCAATAATAGCCAAAATTTATTGACCGAGTGAATTTATAAAATTTAAATGAATATAATTGTGAATAATTATTACAAGAGTAAGATATTTTATTTTTAAATCATATTTGAAATTTATCTAGTTCGACTTTTTCAAGTGAAATTGGAAAATTTTGGACAAAAATATTTCATTATCTTGTTATTCCTCAAATTAATTGGCACACAATGATAGGTTATTTAATTTTTTTCGTAATGAAGAAAATTTTGATAAAAAAATGAGCTTTATATTGAAAGGTATAGATTTTTCTAAGATTTTAGACATTTTTCTAGACTATGATAATACTTTTAAATCTTGAAAGCAATTTCTTAAGGTCTATAAGTGTGCACTAAAGAGGTAGCATTGCCACATGGCAGCAGATCATTTATCATCACGATACCATGCAATGCACACAAATACTTCAATGGCATGTCTTATCTTATCTTCTATAATTTAGAACATACATTTTTCATTTAATTTATTTTAAGTTATGTGGCGAGCTAAAGAGTGTCAAGTTGTGCAAAACTTTATTATTTAAATTGGGCCATTTATTTTTCACTTAAGGGAGGGGTACGTGGAACAATCTGAGGAGGCGAGGATTTTAGAGATGTAAGCAATTAGGCATCATTTGCAATATCCATCCAACATTCAACGGTCATGATTTCATCAGGATAATTCAACACTTGGATAGACATTTGGCACAATTGTGATTGGAAATATCAAGAGTCATCTCAATATGACGGTTAGACATGATTCTCCTCTTTTTAAACACTCTTTCTCCTCCCAAAAATGTTATTCATGGAAATTCTTGATCATTCGAGCCTTAGGAAAATTCTTTCGTTAAATCACTTGATCTGGTAGTATCTTGCGCTCATTTATTCACATTTCTAGCATTTGAAATCAAGATTTTTTTGAAAAAAATGTGAGAGGTTTCCCCCCAAATTTGGAACCTCTACTACGAACACATTGGCTCAAAAAACATTGATCATATAATAATTGGGTCATTTTATTAGTAGTTTTGTGTTAGTTGAGTTTAATTTTATTAAAGTGACTGATGCTTTTTAGTCACTTTCTCTCTCTTCGTGAACAACATTATCTCTCTAACTTTTCTATTCTATTTCCCCTTGGATTTAACACCAATTTGAGTTATTTTGATTACTTCAAAAGATCTATTTCTTTATTTTCTAAATTTCTAATTTCTCTTAATTTCTCATTTCATTTCATTGTTTGATTTCATCAAAATAAAAAACATTTCAAAATTCACCTCATTTCATTGTTTAACTTCTTTTGAGGTCAAGTGGACAAATTTTCACATCTTCTATGATTTTTGTGATTGCAAGGACACAGATGCTCAAATATGAGAGCATAGATGCAAATCATTTATGATAGAGAGGAAGAAAGAAACTCTCTAATAACTCTAAAATAAAAGTTTCATTTATGCATCATTTATCATATTTAAGTGTTGATAAAGACTATAAAATTGAGAATATCTATTTATATATGGTTGAATGTCATGAAAATATAACTGAGTCCTCTCATGCATCATTTCCTACATTTTGATTGTATTATGGGACTAATCCTATTGACTTCTTTGAAGTCAAATGGTTGAATTCTTAAATTTTTATGAGTTATGTGGGTGCAAGGACTTGGGTGAAGTTTAATAAGAGCATATATGCAAATTAATCATAAGAAGAAGAAGAAAACAAGTACTCCATTTTTTTATGAGGTTGATCAACCTTTCCACTTTTCAGGAGGTTTTTCAAGTCATTCTACCTGTTTTAGGAGGTTGGTCACGCCTTTCTACCTTTTGAGGAGGATGATCAAGCCTTTCCATCTTTTCAAGTGGTTGGTCAAACATTGCCATATTTTAAGGAGGATAGTCAAACCTTGTCATATTTTTAGGAGGTTGGTAAAACCTTTCCCTCTTTTTAAGAGGTTGGTCAGCCACCTTCTATGGCGTGGTCAACCCATTCCATTTTTTTCAAAAACTAGTCACTCCCTTCTCTTGGAAGTCAATGATGGTCAAAGTGATTATTGACAAGTCAAAGGTTGTCAAAGGCATTATTGAAGGGTCAAAGAGGTCAAATTTCTTCTCTTTGATTTATTATTATTGAATTTAGATCTTTCTTATTTTTTAAGAATAATCTACACTTTTAGGAGGAGAGAAGGGGTAAGATTGCTAGTCCTTAGAGAGTGGTCAATCTACTTTTTAAGGACATGGTTGTGGGGCCCACCTTCTTAGGGAAGGGGTAAGGTTGCCAGTCCTCAGAGTGATCAACCTACTTTCTAAGGACATGGTTGTGGGGCCCACCTTCTTAGGGAAGGGGTAAGGTTGCCACTCCTAAGAGAGTGACCAATCTACTTTTTAAGGACATGGTTGTGGGGCCCACCTTCTTAGGGAAGGGGTTCGGTTGCCACTTCTTAGAGAGTGGTCAACCTACTTTCTAAGGACATGGTTGTTGAAAACACACAAACGTTGGTTAAAAAAAATTTATAATTACGAACTCACAATAAAAAAAATACGAAATCAAGTATACTGTAAAGATGGGGTCGATTCACAAAGAACACGGTTGACTTTGATCGAAGGGTTGACTTGGCCAAATTCAGGTTTAATTAAAGATTTTAAGAAATATGAATGATATTTTATTAATGTAACTGATATTAATATATTTGAGAAGATATTTTAAGAATTTAGAAAATAATTTGACGAAGAAAAGTCAAAAGTCAAGGTCAAAGCATTGACTTTAACCAGACCTTGACTTTGTGTAAAATCAAAGAAGAAAAAGATAGTAAAATATTATGAAAATTATATTTTCAGAAACTAGAGAAAAAATTGAAAATTTTGATATATAATTCGTGATTTTTAGAGAAGAATTGGATTTATTATAATTAATTGAAAATCAAAGATCAGAAAAATCCCGAAATGAACACTTCAGTCTAAATCATCAAATTGACTAACAAAATGATATCCAAATCAAACAATTCACATATGAATAGAAAGCTAACGATCAGAGGATTCTAAAGAGACCAAAATTGTCAAATTTCACCTTATACTTTAAGATTAATTGCCCCCGCAAGTCAACGCCCAAATTCGGATTAAAAATGAATTGTCGATGGTCAAACGTCAAATTGAAGGGACAAATGATGATGAAATTTTATGAATTAGATATCCACGGAAAGCTGATGAAACAAGGAATCTAATGAAAATCCTTGTTTCAAAAGCAAAATCCTTGTTTCAGAATCCTTGTTTCAAAATCAGCAAAAATCAGCACTCAAATTTGGGCAAAACGATGAACAATTCGACTTCTAAAATGAAATTGACTATCTAAATCTAATCTAAACTACATAAATTGCAAGGGATACAATCAAATCACACAACTAACCCGATTGACGCAAAGATTAGGCTTCAAATCGTGTCGATTGAAGTGTATTTGATCGGTTTCTTCTTTGGCGTGTGTTCGGCGTTCAAGGGAAGATTCTGATGGATTCTTGGAATGATTCATGATCAATCCTGCCTTAATATGATCGCAATTGAGTCTAGAACGCAGGGGGATCACGAAGAACTAACGAATTTGCTCCAAAATTGCTTAATCTCTTCACGATTCAATTGAAAGTTTTGTTTAGAAGGAGAAGGACATCGTTTTATAGGAAATTTCCTGCAAAAAACGCGGACCATCTAATTCGGTTAAGAAGATTGGACAACCACAATCGCACAATTTTAGTGGACCATGATCCCACGTCTCCCAATTATTTCGCCCATCCGATCTTGATCGAATTGTCCATATGAGACCACGTCTCCTCCCAGGATGAGCCAAGTGCGTGATTTAATCTCTAAAGTCCAATGTCACTTATATGATCGACGGCTCGCATTTGCGCATGTGCCTTGATGATGACCGGGTCGACCGGAGTTCACCCAATTAATGCGTCTTAATCAACGCAATTTCATCCGACGCACCTCACATTGCCACGCCACTTGCAAAGAAGGGAACATAGTCCCACTCAGAGAAAAACAAGAGAAAGTGACGGGTATGTAATGTGGAAGCCCCTTAAGCCATTGCGTCGCCCGATTAGGCCTAGTACTCCCCAATACTCTCACCTGAGCCCACTAACCCGTAAGCCCATCATCTGCCAGCCCAGTTATTGTTCACGCCACATAGGCGCCTGTCAGCGTCCACGTGGGCTCGTGTGGCCCCTCCACGTGTCCGCGCTGTGTCACGTCAGCTCCGCGGGTCCCGCTTGATTAAATAAACCCTTGTTGCCCTTTTTAAAAGGAATTAAATCCGAAAAAATGCCTGAAAAATCAAAATAAAATCCATAAAATTCCATAAAATCCATAAATTCATAACTTCATTTATATAACTCCTTTTTTACTCAAATTTTCTCCATTGGATCACAAATTTCTTCATCTTTAATATGATGTCACCTAAAATATAAATTCAAACAAGAAAATAAGATGAATTCATCATAATATTAAATAAACCCTTAAGAATTTTATTTTGTATCATCCCATCATTCTCTTCTTAAAATTAATTCTTTTAATCATCTACTAAAGTCAAAATAACTCAAGGAAAGTGGTTAATTTCTAATTATTTAACCTTGCAAAGGGTCAAACATCAAAATAACACATAATTAACCCTAAATAATGCATAAATATAGACTTTAGTAAAATGGCATACCAATGGAGAAAATTCACAAAACTATGATTACATGCATCATAATTACATAAAATAAGCATGAATATTAGTTAAATGAGATAAGAATTTAAGTTAAATATGCATGTTATCAGGGCCCACCTTCTTAGGGAAGGGGTAAGGTTGCCACTTCTTAGAGAGTGGTCAACCTACTTTCTAAGGACATGGTTGTGGGGCCCACCTTCTTAGGGAAGGGGTAAGGTTGCCACTCCTTAGAGAGTGGTCAACCTACTTTCTAAGAACATGGTTGTGGGGCCCACCTCCTTAAGAGGGACTCTCTCCTCCTTAAGAGGTGGCTATGGTCGAGACATTTGGATTTAATTTCCACCATTCATGATGTGGCTCCTAAAAGATTAAATCTTCACAATTAATCTATGAGGACCTCTAACCCTAACATATAAAAGAATCTTCTACTTCATTTTTTGTTGCTTTTTGGCTCTCTCTTAGCATCACTCTAATAGAAGGAAAAGGAAAGGCTTAAGCCTAAACTTGGAATTTTTTGGTGTTCAAATTTAATGTGGAGGCAAGATCAAGCGGAGGATTGAGATCGTAATCAATCTAGTATCACCCGACCTAAGATTACAACAAAAACAGGGTTTGAGTGAGAATTTGGATATAATTTTCTCTTTTAATCTCCCTCATAGATAATGTAAACCCTATTTCCCTTTTTCTATTTTATATTTACTTTCTTTTCTTAAAAAATATTTCATCATTGCTCGATTTTCTATTTACCTAATTTCCTAATTTTTCACCATTCTTCTATTATCTTCTATTGCTCTCATCTCTCCTTTCCATCATTCCATTCTCAATATTTTTCTCATTATTTCTCATTGAATATAAATATATATCTATTTCATAATTTCATTCACACCATATTCCATTTCTTCATCCTTCCATATTTCTCCAGAATCCCTTCTATCATTATTTTACCTATAGTAGTATCTCTACTCCTTAAGGGTACTAATCTCATTGCCTAAACACCCAAAGGATTTTACCCTTACATTATCATCTTAAAAATTGAGGAATTATAATTACTGTTGCATGAAATAAATTCAAAAATATGACAAAAATGTCCCAAGATCGAGTTCATCACTCTCCACCAACTTTTGGAGCCAAGTCAACCCTATGATGATCATGAACAAGTGATAATCAGGTTTTCATGTCATAGATTGACCATCTGTCTTTTGAGGATGATCAATAATTACTAAGAAATTCATAGTCAAGTTAACCTTATTTTTAAGGACGATGGACCAAACTTGACTCTCTTCAAAGATTCTTAATTCTTTTCACAATGATATAAATTAATGGCAAACACATCAAGGATTAAAGTTTTTATCAAATAAAGAAAATTTTCTATAAAATGGAGTTCTCTCTTAGGAGATATTGGAATTTTAAATTTAGGGATTTTTGGATTTTAAACGATCTTTAGAGATTTATTTGAGTCAAAGATAGGGCTAAAATGGGATTGGTATCCTAGCCAATTGGCCCACGACACATGACACCATGCAAACCACCACCTAGGTACAATGACACACGCACATATGGCACCTATGCCTTACATTGATGCATTACGAGGCTTGCAATGTGGCATGCTTGTCAAGCCCATGCATCATGCTTGTGTGATGCCACTCAAACAAGACATTGTGAGGGTGGAATGGTATTATATGCTAGCATGCTCCTTAGAAAAATCTAGTGGTCCTTGCTATTGTACTTAAAAATTTTTCAATTTCTTCACCGTGGGACTAAATAATTCCAATTTATGCAGAAGATGTGGTGACGCTCAAATACTCCTCTTGGTGGCACCAATTAGATTCATATTTACCCATGGATTTAGTTTTTGAGATCAAACAGAAAGGAGGGATTGTCATTGCCTCCTTTATCTTGACCAATCAAGTGGCAACATGTGACGCCTTACATAGCCGATGATTAAAATATGACGGTCACAATCATATTGATGATTTCTTCTTTAGAAGCCACCATTGATACATGTTTTACCCTAGAGCCTCCTATTATGTCTCCCCCATTTAGTGGCCTAGATGTCTCCCTCCTTTAAAAATGGCAAAACCCCCAATCTAGTCTAATTATAGCACTCTATGCAGCATTAGATCAAGATCATGTTTCTAAAATGCTTTAGATTAAAATCATGATATGTTACGATCTAGAAGAAGTTGTGACATGGAATTTCACAAGTAAATTTGTCTTTTTTCTTTAATCCATCCACAGCTTGTTTTGAGGAATTGAGTAGAAAAGTTCATGATTTTGTGAATAGTTGATTTAACCCTAAAAAGCTCCCTATCTAAACCAAAATTTTATCTCCCCTCACTTTTTTGGTATCTCTTTTAGCATTAGGCTACTAGAAAGAAAAGGAGAGAAGACTAATTATGAAGGTTCTTGTAAAATTTCACATACCCAATAACGCTTATTGGTCAAACTTATTAATTATCTATATCAATATATAGATTAATTATTCAAGGATCGATTCCCTAATCAATAGTTGATTTGTCAACCCATTGGGTGCCAAGCTATATCACATGCTCTAGGAGATATGGAGTGTAAAATAAATCATGTATAGAACCTTTATGCCATCAATTATCATGTACATCTTATCCTTTGTATGTTCAAGACTCATGAATAAGTTAGGATATGGTCAATTGTCAAACTGTAATCGATTACTCAAGTTAGTATAGATGAGTGGAGGAAATTTTTGAGAACACCTTGCCTAATATTTCCTCTACCTTGACCAATCTTATTTCTTTGGACAATAGTATAAAATACCAAGGGTTGATGATCCCATTTTTACCACACAATTACCTTAAAAGACTTCATGTTGTATCCGATCTATGTCATTTTAGAGATCTCATGACTAAGGATTCATAGGTCATATTCAAAACACGATTATCTATCTTTAAGATGTCTTTGGTGTCTAAGATCGAAAGACCACATACACAGCCATAACATGAGTCAACTTAGTTAATAGGCCGGTATAATATTATTCAAGGATTCTTATAAATTCTATTTAGTAAATTATATTTCTCCAAATATTACTCACTATCTATCCTTAGCGTCTTCATGTGGATGGTCACAAGATCAACCATTCTCATCATAGGAATCATATCATATAGTGTAATTCTTTCTTGATAATTTAAAGTCCCTCTCAAATATCCCTTGAATAGAAATTTCTAGAATATATGTTTAAAGACAAGTGATTTCTATATTATGATCTCATCATAATGAACTTAGTCATTATATATACTTATGGACTTAATTGTAAATGTCACACAAGAATGATAATAAATAAATTTTCATTTTGATGCATATAAATGGGGTCACGGTTGTCTTAGTGTTGAAGAGCTAAGATGGGGCCACATGTTGTAGAACTTAGATTTAACTAACACTATTCACAACCACAATTTGATTCAGTATGGAGAACATTTATCAAGTAGATGGAGAGAGAAACCCCAGCTACTCGAAGGCATCAATCCATTTCTCATCAACATCAATGACTAGAATGCTACCACTTTGCCTTGCATTGTGGGGTCATGGCCCGCATTTAATGCCACATGGAATTGTGATTTTGTTTATAAGCCACACAATGTCTAGTAGTTGGGTGTCATAGAAGTCTATTATGTCGAGGACATTGATCATTACATAGACAAAGAAATGACATGCAAAGAAAAATTTAGCATAGATGAGCTCCATGAAGATTCAATACCATTAGTGGACCCTCGCATTGGTCTTAAACCATTCCCATCTTTACTCAAGTACACTTTTCTCAATAGAGAGGCATAAAAACCAATGATCCTCTCTTCACAACCCAAATTATATGTTGTTTTGTGATCGAATGGGAAAGCTATTGCATGGACTGTGATGGTACTTAAGAGATTGGATCCCTCATTATGCACACATTATATTTGCCTTGAAGAATATTTCATAACCATTAGCGAGGTCTATAGGTGGCTAAGCCCTAAGGTACGAGAAGCCAGAAAATAAGAGATTCTGAAATGTCTTCATGCCAAGATTAAATATCATATATCTAATCCCCAATGGGCTAGCTCGGTGCATGTAGTTCCCAAGAAGGAAAAAATCTCACTTTATGGAGAAGATGGAGTAGCGCTTGGGCATTAGTCTCAATCAAATGACTTGAAATGGATAAGACCTTAGATGGAGGTTATTCATAACCTTCCTCTACCTACTGCAATAAGGGAATAGTCAAAATTTCTAGGGCACATTGGTTTCTATTGAAGATTCATATAGTACTTTGAAAAAGTTTCAAAGCTATTGAGCACCCTTAATAGCAAGTTCAAGGAATTTATGAATGAAGAAGAAGGGAAACAAGCATGGCAAACTTTGAAGTAAGCCTTGATCAAAGAACCAATTTTACAAAGTCCTACTTGGGGGTTACTATTTGAGATCATGTGTAATGCTTCGACTTATGTTGTGGGTATGGTTTTAGGACAAAGAATAAACAAGAAGCTGGCAAGACACTTGTTGATGCCTAAATGAATTACACGATTACCAAAAATTTGTTAGTAATGGTCTATACCTTAGAGAAGTTTTGATGCTACATTTTGGAGAGTAAGATATTGTTTATATTGATCCTGTTGCACTATTTATAATCAATGATGAGGGATCACACTTCAATAACACACAACTTTGAGCATGATTGAAGAGATATGGAGTGCATCACTAATAAGAGTAAAATTATGGTTGTTGAAAGCAAAAATTCATGTATAAAAAATTATACTCAACTCTTTCAATTTGGTCTTAAATTTAGAACAGAAACTCTATTTTGAATCTATAGGGAGGAAGGTTAAAAGATTGAATAAAGGAATATTTTTGGTATTTTATGATCAAGAAAGCCAAAATGATTGATGAAAAGAGACAGATGTCTGTAGGACCAATTTGACAATGCAATGAACTAATCAAATACTCTAAAGTCCTTTCAAAGATTGAAAACTATTGATTGGATGGTGGAAATGTGAATTACGATTTGAAAAATATGAAAATGTGGATGAAAAGATTAAGAAAATTGGAAAAGATAAAAAAGAATAAACCCTAATCTTAAGGTTCCTAACCAAAACTCACTTTGGTGATGCTCTCAGGTCAAACACTCTTTCGAGAGCTCGTATATCATGCCTAGACTTGACAACGTGCATTCAACACAAGGAATGGGTAGACAAGAGAAAAAACTCACTAAAAATGATATTCAATACATGATGAACGATCCATCGATGCCCTCTTTACTCTAGCTGGCCAATGCTAGAAGCACTAATCAAAATGTTAAAAGAACCAGCTTTTTGCCTGAGATTTATAATCAGCCAATTTGAGGATATAGAGCATTATACAACGATAGATATCAAACTTTTAATTTTGAGAAATATGGACTCACTGAAAATTAAACTCATATCATTGAAAATCATTGAAAATTAAGATTTATATATGGTGTCGGTCACACTGAAAATTAAACTCATTTTTTGCTCTCTTCCATCTCTCTCTCTCCTTAAAGTTATCTTGTTGACGGTGCATGGGAGAGAAAGGAGAGAGGGCTAGGTAGCGAGAAGTGCGGAGACGAAGAAGGAAGCACGTGTGAGAGCGAAGAGAGGGAGAGGAATGCGCCTGAGAGAGAGAAGCAATAGAAAGGCGAAACTTTCTTCCATGTATGTGCGCATGAGAGAGAAGCGGAAGAAAGGAGAAAGGAGAAGATCAAAGTTAGAAAGAATCGCAGCGGAGGGACACCTTGCGATGGAAATGTTGTCCGCGTGCGCACACGAGAGAGAGAAAAAAGAAGAGAGACGTAACTCTCCTTCTCACGTGCGCACGAGAGAGAGAGAGGTAGAAGAAATGAAGAGAAATGGTGCAGTGGCAATGGAGAGGTATAGAGAGGAAAAGGAAAAGAAGAGAAGAAGGTGACAGAAAAGAGGAAAGGAGGCAGGTCGCGGTGACAGAAGAAATTTTTTTCCTCCTGTACGCGATTTTTCCTGTGCGTGACAGAAAAGAGAAGGAGAGAGATGGGGAACAAGAGAGGGTGATGATGATGAAGAAGAAGAAGAAGAAGAAGAAGAAGAGAGGACAGAAGAGAGGGGAAATAATCCCCCCTCTCTTGATGCAGCTGCAACAGCATCACGAGAAGAGAGAAGAGAAAGAGCAGAAGAAAGAAAGAGAGGGAGAGGAAGAAGAAGGTGGCTGCAGCGACGGAAGTAGAGAGAGGATGCGGAGAATAAGAACAAGAGAAAAAGGAGAAGAAAGAAAGAGGGGGAATCGTGGAAGGCAGAAGAAAAAAATTCTTCGACGCCCGTGCAAGCGAGAGAGAGAGAAAGAGAGTACGATGAGAGGGAGATGCCAGAGAAGGAGGGTCTTTGTGTGTGTGTGAGAGAGATTATTATTATTATTATTATTATTATTATTACTATTATTATTATTATTATCATTTTATGTATTTATTTTACGTTATTTTTAAATTCATTTCTCAATGATTTTGACCCTAAAAAATTCTTTAAAATCTAGAAAAATAGGAATACTTTCTAAACATTAGTGTAATTAATTTAAAACATATTAATCATGCATTCATAAATATATTTATGTAAATAAATATACTTTAAAGTAGAAAACTCAATTTATGTCTTAATAAATTATTTTCTTGATAAATCAATGTCATAAAATTCTCATAAAATGTTATCAAATCATGAAAAATCAAGAATATCCTTATTAATATAAAGATTAATATTATGAATAAAAGAGAACTTGAATATCTAGTACCTTATTTCCCAGTCAAGTCCATAGTTAAAAAACACATTTTTGATATCTAGTTTGACTAGGTAGCAATAAGGTCTGACAAAAAATATTGTATGAAACACATGTGAATAAGTTGGATGGCAATTCTCAATAATGGAGATAGATGACTTGGGTTGATAATGAGACAAGGATACAATAAAATTAAAAACTTCATTTTCAGTTTTCTTATTTAGTAATTCATTTTTTTTATATTGGATAGATTTCTTTATATTCTTTTGATATTTAAGTTTTATTTATGTTATAGACATAATTTTTTGAACATTAATATGAAATGCTTTATTATCATGCATAAATAATAAATTTCATTAAAATATTTAATTAATCCATGTCTTATAAATTCGTTAATATGGTTTTGGATTTATCCCGAGATATTACTCTTAACATATATCAATATAATTCTACATAGAATAAATAAATATTAAGTTCAAATGAGTAGATTGTCAAGTACCCACTAATAAATGCTAAGTTTAGTAATTCACTAACATTCATTTCTAAAGAAAACCCAAATTTCCTCAACATTTGATTTTTAACTGGAGCTATTAGCCGAATAATGATTAATTTCAGCACAAAAAAAAAGTATTTAAATGGGCTGACCGGGAGAACACGGCTGTCCCTACCAGTCGTTCCCCATTGACCCACAACTGATGTCTGGGCTCGCCAATTGGGCGACTGATTTAACTACGGGGAGGGTAGCACCGCCCCCTTCCCGTCACCCTTTCAGCCTACAACTGTTTGATCACCGTATGACAGAGACTATTTTTTCCTAATCCCTATGGACCTTGACGAAATCATGATGACAGCATTCAAAGACAGTATCTATCTCCACCGTCAATCACAATCCTGAGAACTGTTCTGCATCCCAGATCTTGATCGATCATGGATAATGATAAGACTAGACGGCAACTGTCGGCAGGAGGCGGAAAGATTCCGGTTTTTAGGCATATGCTTCCTCAGATGATGACGTCCTTCGTAATCTAGGGGAGTGACTTTAGTGTGCTGGAGGGGACCACCTATCTCCGCTAACTAATAGGGAGGATCGCAAAGACTTAAATAGCCATGGAAGCTGATTGGACCGAGGGATGCATGATCGGGGACCACCTATCTTTGCTTCCCACATGGCTTACACTTAATTATTGGTGGACCATGAATGGGCGGGTTCCGAGGGTCACCTCGAAGACGACAAGTGGCGTATTGGCGTGGGTGAAGAAGCCTCCATGTTGATTTCCGAAACAATGAAAAGGATAGAGATAAAGATAGATAGAGAAAGCGTGAAAAAAAAGAAAGAGAAATGGAAAGAAGAACACAGAGAGGCAGAGAGAAAGGTAAGTCGGAGTAAGGGGGAGGGGACAACAGGTTCTCTCACAAATCAAACTAAGCAATGGAGGCGAGCTCGGCGGCGACGCGCAACTAGCAGATGCCTGTCTTGCGGGACTTCACAAACTTAATCCAGTGGTTGGTTACCTCGCGCTGGGTCTTGATAGCCTTTTCTTCAGCATTGTTGGCCGGCGCTCTCGACGGCATCCCGTCGAGCTCATGAAGAACCTTCTGAATGTCTATCACCAGGCGCTCAGCCAGAGTCCTGCTGAAGTCCTCTCTAATGACAACGCGGAGCACGGTAATGTGTTGCGCGTCCGCTGGCATAGTGTACGCCGGCACAATCCAGCCGAAACGTCGGAGATTGTCCGACACCTCGAATTCGTTGTGTCGAGTGTTGTCCTTGAGAGAGAAAGCTACCAAAGGAACGCCGTGGTCCTTGGAGACTATGGTGAACCGCCCCGTCTTCTCAAGCCCCTCTTTGAGCACCATCGCGTTCTCCTGGCAGTTCTCCATGATGTTCCTGTACCCCTGCGAAGTGAATTTTTCTCCTGTCAGTCGGACTTGAAAAATGGCAAGGTAAAACGGTTTTCATGATCCTCACCTCGAAGCCCAGGCGGATTAGTTGGTAGTACTGAGCAATCACTTGGCTCGAACCTGCCAAAAAAATTCTTGTTTGATGGAAAATCTAGAAAATCAGAGGTTATTAGAGGTTTAAGGAACAGATGACAGACCTTTGGAGAAGTTGAGAGTGAAGGTTGGCTGATCAGCGCCGAGATAATTGATGTGGAAGATGAGTTCTTCGGGAAGGTCTTCCTTGGTCCTCCAGATGACCCACCCGATACCGGCGTAAACGAGCCCATACTTGTGCCCGCTCACGTTTATGCTCTTCACCAACGGCAACCTGAAGTCCCACTCCAGCTCAGGGTAAATGAACGGAGCGATGAAACCTCCGCTTGCCGCGTCCACGTGGATCGGCGTGTCCCATCTTCCCAAAATAATTAGCCAAAAACCGTCAGCGAGAGAGAGAGAGAGAGAGAGAGAGAGAGAGCGAGAGGCAATTACCCTGTCTCCTTGTTCTTCTTCTCAAGGAGGTCATTGAGGAGCTTGACATCCTCGAACTCGCCGTTGAGGGTGGAACCAAGTATAGCAGCCACACAGATGGTGTTCTCATCGACGAGATCTACAGCCTTTTCAGGGTCCATGATGTAGTAGCCGTCCCTCAGCTTCACCTCCTTCAGCTCAACCTCGAAGTACCTGGCGAATTTCTCCCAGCAGACCTGCGAAAATAATACGGCGCGCCATTGTAGATCCACGAGAGAAGATTCGAGGCTTTCTTGATATAACAGAAGGAGAGGTGGAGTACCTGAACATTAGCTCCGGTGACAATATTGGGTTTGTCGATGGGTTTTCCTTCAGCCCTTCTTCTGTTTTGCCACTTCCTCTTGAAGGCCAGACCCGCAAGCATGATCGCCTCCGAAGATCCGACAGTTCCCACGCCGACAGCCGTATCGGATTCTCCCAGAGGCGCGTTGAAGAGGTGGGCAATCATGTTCACGCACCGGTTCTGAACAGATCCATAAAAAATAGTTTTTCAGTTAAGTTATTCAACGAACGAAATGCATCACAGGGTGGAAATCCGGCCGAAACGCGAGATCTCTCTCGAGAGGGAAAAATTACCTGGAGTTCGGTGGTCACTGGGTACTCATCCATGTCGACATAGTTCTTGTTCACAGAAGCCATAATAAGTTTGTCGCACTCGGGCTCCATCCAAGTCGTGACGAAGGATGCGAGATTCAGACGCGGGTTTCCATCGAGCATTAGCTCGTCGTTGATGATCTGATACGCCGCCTCCTTGGGGATGGAGTTTTCCCCCATCCGGAACCTGAACAGGCACAAGCGTTAGAGAAAAAACTCTGATCTCTCTCTTTCATTTCTCTCTCACTGACCTGGGCAAAGAGGTTCGGACGTAGCGCGAGGCGAAGGTGGAATGCACAGAGACATCGCTCTCCGATGCGGTCTTCGAGAGGACCATTTTTCCGCCGAGGAAGAAAAAGAGAGAATGGGTTACGAGAGTTCGGTCGGCAGAGAGAGCTTGCAAGAGAAAACCAGAGAGAGAAGCGATGGAATGAGAGGTCTGGCCTGCCTCATTTTATAGTGAGATGAAAAAGGGGGTTCCTTCCTCCTTCCGTCTACATGTCCAACGTGATGTCAAAAACCCAGGCTGGAATTTGATTCATATTATATTCCTTGTTCACCTAAACGCCATCTTGACTAACCCGGGTTATTTGGAGAGAGGAGAGTGAAGGAATGAACCGAGATCAAGTGCCCCGGCAAGATCAAGGCTTGATTTTTTGGGTCAAGGAAATTCCGAAACTCCCGGCGTGTGAGCGTGGCGGGTCGTCTTCCGTTGGGTCGGGTCAACCGGAGGATATTTTGATGATTAAGGAAGCTTCAGGGGACTTGGTCAAGTCGGTTGCATGTGGTGGAGGCCAACTGGAGCGACCATGGACCAATGGGAAGGGCCGGAGACTTCAAATACCCACGTGTGAAGAAAATCGAAGGTCTCAATTAGTCTGAAAGGGTCATAGCGGCGGCTACGCCGCACTGTGGACCTCCGCTTGCTGGCTTACCAATGGTCTGGCACCACGTGTCCTTTGAAGTCACATACCGATTGAATAGCTTAAATATTCTATTTTCCACAATTCGAATATTAAATATACGAAAACGAGAGGTTGTCCAAAAATCCTACCGCATTTATTAAAAAACACCTTGTACTTTACTAATATAATAGCAGGCTCCGGTCTTTCTGTTTAGTCAATGGTAGAGTGAGCTGGGCCTTGGATCGAATAAAAGCTCCTTGTTTAATGGGCCGCCACGTCACCAATGTTGGTGCCCCTATAAGTACTACAATTTACAATCCATCAGAAAAAAAATGTCGATCCGTTTTCCCGCCAGAGCCAAGTCCCCCTTCTACCTCATTGCTGGGGCGGGAATCGCCGCCCTGACACTGCGTTCAGTTCCAGATCAACTCAACTATAATGATGACCTTTCTCTCTTCACTGTCGAGAGGATAAGGTCCGAGGTGGACGGCATCGTCCGATCTTCTAGAGCTCTTTATGCCGTTAGTTTCTTCTTCTCTCTCTCTATTTGTTTTTATTTGTGCTTGAAGTGATGGTTATAGCTATTTTCAGATCGCCTTTGTCGTAATTGACTACAAATTCTCGTTGTGGGGGCTAGAACACCGTTCGGTGGTTTACCAGAACAAATTGAAGGAGGTATTTCCTATTCTGTCGAAATTATGGCCTAGGATTTTATCACACTTCTGATACTTCTGTAATTCTTATCTAATTACAGGTTAATTTTTTTGTAATGATCTATTCTGAAGTTCATTCTGAAACTCCTTTTGAAAGCGCTTCTTTTAAATTTATTTAATGGACAAACGTCCTTGTATCATTGACCTCTGAAATGCACTTGGACATAAGCGCATGAATATGGATCTTCGGGGATCATTCTGCCTCATAAAAATTACATGATGGACTTGTTCTAATGCAGAAGTGTAAGCATATAGTTTTTTTCAAGACAGTGGTCTGAATTCTATCATTTTTATGGACCTTTGAGCAACCAATTGAGAAAAACTACGTCTAGGCCAGATATAAGTGCGATGAAAGCAAAATTTTCTATCCATTTTATTGGCTTTTATTGATGATTGTCCATTTGAAATGTGCTATTGTCATTGTTCCTGAAAGGAAATCTTGATTTTCCTTTCCATGCTATTGTTCCCCCTTAATAAAGTGGGGACTCTACCAAAGTTTTGAGGTGAATTTGGTTGTCTTTCAATTACTTAAGTGCACCAACCAAAAGGTCTAGCATATCTTAATTTTTTGTAGTTCTAGTTACGCATAGAGTTTTCTGCCCTTGTAAAGTAAAGTTTGGATGTAGGATTGAGTCATAGTTTTCCTTTTTATGATTAATTTTCTTCTTCAGATCCATCAAAGATCTGCCCAAAGAATTTTGGAACTCTGTGAAACCAACAAGGGCTTTTATATAAAGGCTGGTCAATTTTTCTCCTCCTTACGTCAGATGCCAAAAGAATATTCATCAACACTTTCTAAGTTGCAGGATAAGGTACTCCGTGATTTATCTGATTTTAGAAAAAAAATCTCACTAACATTTGTTTTAATCCTTGATGTGGTCTTCAGGCCTGTCTGAATTTATTTTCAATTTTTTTCAATGGATTCTTAGGCTACTCCTTGTCATTTCAAAGATATCAAAGAAGTAGTAGCCAGAAATTTAGGCAGAGACTTTGATGAATTGTAAGTTTTTCTTGCATAGTAATTTGTTTTGTGTGCTCCGTTCAAATCTTCTATTACTTAAAGAACGAAAATTTTGCTACTGGAAAACTTATCAGCAAAGATATTGAAGTTTCTCCCTTATTTGGCCATAGAAACCTGATGGTATCACAGTTAGAGTGGATGGGTCTCAGTCAAAAGAATGTGATAAGATGCGGCTCTTATTTGAGGAGGACAAAATGGGGAACTGAAGTACTGACAGGGCACCTGCACGAAGTGGCAGCTGAGTGAGAAGTTGGAGAGGCACGACAAGGAAGTGGGCATCCACTCACCAACTAATCACACCCTCTACAGTACGGGGGGCATCGTCAACACTAGGGCCGTTGAGCTTGACATATACCAGGATGTTGACCAAGGTATGTACTGCAGTGTGCTGAGGCATTGACCTTGACATAGACCATGGCATTAACCTTGATTTAAATCATGACATTGACTGAGGCTTTGACTGTAGCATTGAACGAGGCCTTGACCTTGACTTAGACTGGAGCATTGACCTCAGCTTAGACCACAGCATTGCCCATGCCTTTGACTGCAGCATAGAGAGGCAATAGCCCTGACTGAGACCACGAAGTTGACCATGCTGTGAACATGGCAGAATTTGCAGGTCTGACCGGGGAGTTGATTAGATGCTGACCTCAGCACTAGCTCCATGGCAGCACTAATTAGTGGAGTTCTTGAGGTTGTCGGCATGTCCAACCACATCAAGTATCCACACTAGCTGCAGTGCTGCTCTATCCTCTTTTGGAATTCCATGTGTCAAAAATCTAATCTGGCAAATGAAGACGTATTTCATATTACCAGATTGATGTGAGGGTGATAGATGACAGGGTTAATTGGCAAGTCCCTTCTTTAGCAGGGGGTTTAAGGAAATGTGTACATCTTGTCTGTCTGTTTAGGGCAGATAGGTTGAAGTGAAAAAGTAAAAAGTTACAGTGATTTATTTCGGTGCTTCAAGGGCAGTGGGCTCCTCCTATTGCCCTGACTCTCTCTCTCCCCCTCCCCATCTGAGATTCCAATCAAGAAGTCAATAGGCAACAAACTTTTCTGGGAACAGATATATATTTTGATCAAGAAGTCACAAGACAATAGAATTTTCTTGAAACACATCAAGGTCTGGATCAAGAAACATTAGAGATAATGAAGAAAGCAAAAGAAGAAAGAGCCAACAAATTATTCTTGAAACTGAAACCATCATCCCTGCCATCAATCAAGATTATAGAGAAATTTAACAAGTGACTTTATCTAGTACCAAACCAAATAGAACAAGAAGAGATGAAATGTCAATATCAGGGTCCAGAACCAGTAAAGTGCATGACATTTATTCTTGACGAGAGCATAACCGTTTAAACAACAAGCATCTCACCACCTCACAAAAATTTCTACACAATTAAAGCCAACGAACTTCTGAATCTTCTGAGAATTGTTGGGTGCTTCTAGTTTTTTTAAATCCATTTAATAATAGATCCCATTTGCTAGATTATGAGGCCCTCTTTTATGGAGGATACATTCTCCTTTTAATGAGGGGTAAGAATTGAATACAGTCATTATAACAGGAATGTATCTGTTGACAATTTCAATACCAAGAAAATACTTCATTAAAGGTTCTTTATGCCAGCTTCTTTCATAAAGGTTATTTGCATCCATTGCGTCTACATCCAAATACCTTTAGTAGAAGATAATTTTTAAGTTTAGGGTTTAGATAATATTTAAGTTTTAAGTTTTCTGAAAGTACTTTCAAGGGTAATTTGCCTCTATAGTATTTTCGTGGGTTTTCTATCGAGTGAGAAAATAGTAGAACCCTGACAGAATGAGAACAACAACCGCTTGAATAGATAGGTGTGGGTACAAGAGAAAGTAAGAAAGTGCGAAAGTGAGAAAGGTAGAGGAGTCCAGTCAGAGTGACTGGGTGCAAATTTCTTATAGCAATGAGAACAGAGGCCATTGTCCTTCCAAAGCCTGGGATTCGGCATCCATGAGCCAGAGCTGTTGGCTTGGTTGGAACATCTGAGCTGTGGGAGCTCTGGTGGTGCAATGCATGGAGTTTCTGGCCACCCCTTTCCCTTTTCCATGATCAATACTCATAGACATCACCATGTCTAGGTAGGAGGCTTGCTTAGCACCAGTCATATTTGAAGAATGGCTGTATCAGTAAACTCAATGATAGACAAACCTGGACTTTGTAAAGCCTCACATATAGGTTGGATTGGTAAGTGAATACTGAACTCAATTGCTGGAGGCTAAGCAGCCTCTGGTACGCCAGAAAGAACTCTGTTTAGTTAAATCTTTCCACTAGCTTGGTCTTGAATTGCACCGAGAAATCAAATGTGATATGTTTCTCCGTGCAAAGAACTTAGTACAGAGCATCTCCATCCAAATACATCATAAATGTCTCCAGTTCTTTTTTGCCCTAAGCAGAGTTCAACCAAAAAATAACTTTCCGCTTGGTGTTGCCATGACTCTGGATTTTCTCCAGCAAAGGTTAACAGCTTGCCTTTCATTGCTGTTGAGGTCTCTGACCTGGTGGATCTTGTGCTAACCGTGAGAGCTGATTCTGCCGAACCAGTTTCCCCATTCAGAGGTGAAAATTTTTTCCCGATGGAAAATTTTGGATGGGAAGCAAGATCTGCTCCAGTACCTCCTGTTGCTGCTCCATCATCATCTTCTATGGTTGATCCTCGGCAGGAAATTCTTCCATCTGAGCATCAAGTTTCTCCATCTTCGCCACCAATGCTTTTCTGACCATTCAAGGATCATCTGGCTCTGATACCACGTTGGCAAAACCGTGACAGAACAATGAGAAAGTACATGAGCAAAAACTTCTTGAATTGATAGGAGCAAATACATGAGAAAGTATGAAAGTGAGAAAGGCGGAGGACTCCATTCAGAGTGACTGGAATCTGTGGGAAAGTCTTTAAGGGTCTCACCTGCTCTGCTCTCATTCCTCTGCTTTTTCAGAATCCTTTCTTGGACCTTCCCAGTCTTATATTATAGGGGCCTCTCACACCCTTTCCTAATTGAGGCTAACAGTTTCTTGAATCTGGTTTCAGTCTCTGAGTTTGGTGGTTGGACTGGTGCCTCCTGGACCAGTCTTGGCCCCCTTCTCTGATGTCTATGGTTGGTGATATCGTGGTTCATACCAGAAAACAATACTCAGAATAGCCTCATCCCACAAGAGCTATGTTGCCTTATTCTGGATAAGTAGGGCTCTTCCTTCCTCTTGGATGAGCCATATCCATCTTTCTCAATCCCCATTCTTCTGAGTGGTGTCGACACATGAAGTTTCATCTAATATACTTGATTTAATGAAGAAATTTTGAAGTTCTTTAGCATTCTCTGTTCTGAATGTTTTAATATTTTTTTTCAAATTGTCTTTCTATCATTTGTGAAAAAACTTTGATTGAGCAGTTATCTGTGACTTGTGTTGCAGTAAGAATATGATACAGTCCACATTTCAAGATTTCCTGAGGAGGAAAGAGGATGCACTTTTCTTGAAAGAAATGGAACTACGTCTACTACAAGTAATCCTCAAACGAGGAATAGAGAGCAACCGAAAAAAGAACGAAATAGGGACCTCTACCAGTGCTTGCACTGCTCAGGAACCTCCACCAGTCTTGTTCAAGAGTGACCAAGCTCTCCTTCAATTCCTTAACCTCTCTCTTGATGCTTCTTCCTTTTGTATCCTTCTCTTATTTATAGGAGATGTCCTTCCGTACTGTTCCCACTCAAATCAGTTGATTAGTCTTTGTAATTCATGCACTTCCTTCCATGAATTACCTGAGACTCCCCTCTCTTTATGGATCTTTTCCTCCTTTCTTCTTCTGCTGCCTTCTTGCATAAATTCGGAGGGGGATCGTACCAGAGTAGCTAACTAAAACAATTATAATCATTAACACAAATAAGAAACCATTGAAAACCGTGCAAACAAGTATTACAATGGATTAACTGAAACGGAATTGTTAAACTCTCAGACGAGCCAAGAGTGTAAGAGTATCTTTTGTGTTTAGCCTGCTCACAAATTTCACAGACAAAGGTATCACTTGATTAATCTTGGGAAGAGGCTGTGGAATGTATTGTTAGAATTGAGAAAGCAGGATGGTCTTATTGACAATGTAGCAGCCACAATATGATCCTCAGATTTGGATGTACACATCACCCTAGTGCTTCCGAAGCTGCTTTTAACATAGGTCATTGCTTTCCACTGCTGTATATCTGCCCTTAAGAGCTCAATTTCTACTTTTTTTACTTGTAAGGCTTGAAGAAGTCCTGAGTGGCAGAGGTGGGTTGGTAGCATGATGCTCATGTCCTTGATTGAACCTAGTGTTTGCCGGGTCAGAATGCCAATATTGAATGTTGATATTGGGGCTGATTCACCAATATCATCTAACATTAACGATATCTGCCCTGGATATTGTATATTGCTACTGTTAAGTCTGATATCAGATGTCAGCATCTGCCAACTTCTTGGTGATTGGATGCCTATATCATATATTAGATACCGATTTTCATTTTTGAATACTGATATCCATATCACCCACATACCCCAGTAGAATTTCACCCATCAATGGCATCTGCCATCCATCGTCTATGTCTAGATCTGTCCAATTTTTCATTGACGTCAGGTATCAGTTTGTCAAATATTGGACATCCTAACAGACATCGAAGGGCAAACCGTAATTAAACCATGGAGGGTGAGAAATTAGGGCTCCTATGTGACTATGGCTAAAAAAGGAGGGTTTCCCATTGAATTGCTAGTAAGTTTCACTTGTAAGTCGTTGTTTCCTTTAGAAAGAGCACCATGGAATCTTTGGCATCCTCTTTTATTCTGTTTGTAAATGACCTGCAGGATGAATTCTTTGGTTAACTTATGAATGGGGGACTGTGTTTGTTTATTCAGAGTCTGAGGTGCTGGAGAGTGCATGCCTAGAGAAAAGAAATGAACTAAAAGAGAAAGACCTAGATAAATAGAAGAAATAATTGAAGATTAGTAGGATCTCACCAAGATCTGATGGAACTCTAGTACCATGTCAGAATCTGTGCCTTGTTTGATGGTAGTATCGGGTTCCCGGCCAAATTAGGGCCCCTCATCTTTACTTCCTGTTTATGGACCTATGTACTCTCTTTTCTATTTGTAATTATAGGGTTTTTTTCTCTCACTGTCAATATGGTATTACAGTCATAATTCCTCTCGTTACTATCGTCGTCATTAGGCGTTACAATCTTCATTCTCGGCATACCGCCTCCTTCCACTACACCACACTCTCCTTTCCCCATTGTCTCTAGCCGTCACTGTTGTGGAGCGTTTTCGTGGTTGACCATGCAAGTATCAGCTGTCGCTTCGCTTCATCCAACACTCTGCGATATGCACCGCTGTGCGACGTCGTCTGCTTTGTCAATGCTCGGCTCCACAACTGCTCATCGCTACGCATCGTCCACCGCTTTGCTTCAGACGATACACTTGTTCATGCTTACGTCTATTGCCTTGAAATATTATTAGGTCTCCATAACAATCTATGGCATCGATTGAGGATTCTACGTTGTATCCACCTTGTTCAGCTTTGGGTTCTGATACTTTGTTACCGCTCGTTCCAGCACCTCAAGCCGACTCTATAGTCATTCTCTTGCCAATAGTACTTCCTACTCCGCGAACTTTTGCGCCTCATGTTTCAATCATAACATAACTTAATCAACTTGTCTACAATTTTAACAAACATAATTACGTAGCCTAAGTTTATGGTTTTGACCTCTTTTTTGAGTCTCATGGTCTTCTTCATCATCTCCAAGAAGACCCTTTGCCGCTTAATGACCCATCTTACGTCTCTTAGTTGCAATCAAATTTGGCCATTATCACTTGGATGCTTCATATCATCAAGCAAAGCATTGGTGAGTCTCTCACGTACATCAAGTTGGCGCGGCCTCTCTGGCAAACCCTTGAGATGATGTATGTCAACCAGACGAATATTAGTCATGTGGTGGAGATCATTAAGTCACTTCTCACGTGCATGTAAGATGATCTCTCTCTTCAAGCCCATTTTGGCCGCTTGCAAGCTTTGATTCAAGAGGTTACCTTTTATCAGTCAGCTACAATAGACCCTATGATTCTGAAACGTTATTGCAAGGAGCTCTATACTAGTATCTAATCTAAGCGTACTTAGTCCCTCTATCGCATACCAAATTGTGGGTTCTCTTTTCTTTGATGATCAAATTCCTAGCCGCATTACTATGTTCGTTCTTGGTCTTCAAGTCACAATTGGTTCTTTTTCTTCTCCTCTCAATTGGCAATACATCTCCTTCAACTATAGTTGTATTTCTCCTCAGGCTCATAATGATAGTTTCCCTCCCCTCTTTGATGGAGGTTTTCCTCCTTGTGGGTGCAGCCCTTTTCACTGTGTCTTCACCGTTACAAGTAAAATCATCTTGTCAATAAATGTAAGAAGCAATTTAGTAGGCCTCCTACTGCGCAAGCGATTGTAACTCTTTTGGCTTCCTTTTCTCCAATTAAGCCCAACATTCCTACTCTACAGTATTATATGACCTTGATGTGAGTCGAGTATTGTGCGCTTTGCTTTAGGAGTATCGACGCCCCTTCTTAAGCTAGTCTCGCCTCACTTTCTGGCTCTCTCTGCATCAATTATATTCGCACTCTTTGCTTCCTATCATAATACCGAAATTTCATCACTCTTATCATCATATCACCCTATCCCTTCCCATCGCCCCGTTATCATTGTCAATGGTCAACCTTATTTGGTCAAAGGCTGCGGTTCTTCTTGTATCACTTGTTGTTTTTCTCTTTACCAAATCTTTTATGTTATTGGTTTTCCTAAAAACTTTCTCTCTATAAATGTCATCACTCGTGCTCTTCCTTATACAATTATCTTCTTTCCTTTTCATTGCATTTTCTAACATTTGTACATCAGATAGAGGGTTAGTTTGGGCCCATAAGAACAAGTGGGTCATTTATGAACTAGTTTCTAATGAACCCTTATCCGGTCTTCAGGCTCTTTCTTATTACATTTATTGCTACCTCTTCTCTTTTGTCGCATCGCCGTTCAAGCCATCCATATTTTGACAAACTTAAAAAGACCTTGTTATGACTTTCTCTTATTTAGTTTGTGTGCAGGTTATGTCAATTGGGCAAACATTATCAATCTTGTTACTCTTGTCGCGATGACATCCCATCCTTTTCACCTTTTGATCTTTTTTATTGTGATGTTTGGGGTCCCTCATATACCCCTTCCGTTTTGGGTCATCACTATTATATTGTGTTTGTTGATGACTATACCTGTGTGAATAGGGTCTACCTTATATGCGATCGCTTTGAGGTTATCATTACAATCACCTACTTCATTATGGAGGTTATTACTCAATATTTTAATATATCGAAGGTTTTTAATACTTATAATGCTCTCGAGTTTGTCTAAACCTCTTTCCATATTTTTTATGTTAATCGTAAGATTATCCACCCGATCACTTGTCCTCACACCTCGCAATTAAACCATACCATTGAGCAAAAATATTGTCAACTCCTTGATATTACTTGCACACTACTGGTTGAGATATATTTTTCATTTTATCTTTGGTCTGACGCCCTCATGACTGTCACTTATCTCAAGAATCGGCTCCCCTCTACTCCCTTTGATGGCTTTTATCTCTAGAATAGCCTCATGATTGCTCTTTTCGTTCATCCTCGAGTCTTAAGATATACTGCCTTTGTCCAAGATCATTCCTTTTTCCTCTCTAAACTCGTCCCTCGTGCTCTTAAAGGCTTATTTATTAGTCTCTCTAAGACATAGAAAGGTTGTTGAGTGTACTTTCTTGACACCCGTCATTTTGTGACTTCTACTAATATCACCTTCTATAAGGACTCTCCTTTCTTTTCCTCTCCCTTGCTTTCTTTGAGTCCTGCCATTGCTTTCTCTGCCATTCCCTCCCACAATGGTCATTACTAATTTCCCCCCTTTAGTTTCCTCTCCTCCACTCTCTCTCTTCTCTCCTTCTCTTCTTATTTGCTCGGTTCTGCCCCACTCCTTCACTTCAGATACAGATCCGTTGTCTCCCTCCACTATGAGCTTTACATCCCCAAATATTGCTCTCCAAGCTCCTCTTGGTTTCTCAAAAGACTTGGACCTTAATTCCCTTTCTGGTAGATGCCAACATTATCATGTGCAAGTGGGTCTTCCCCCCCCCCCCCCTAAAATATCATCTTGATGGTACCATTGCACATCACAAAGCTTATTTGATTGCTCAAATGATATCATCTCCTAGCTTGCGAACATCGTCACGAAAAGTCTAGGTGAGATCTCACATGACTCCATGTGTACCAAGCTGGGCATATTTGATTTATATGCTCCAGCTTGAGGGGGAGTGTCCAATAGTGGGTATCGAGCTTCGGGCACATTTTCTAAGGGACATAGTTAAGACTAAGTAGAGATAATGGGTATCTCCTAATGGCTCTATTACTATGCTTCTTTATACTACGACATTAGATCCGATAGATATAGTTACTAGACACTCATATTCTAATGAAAAGATCATGAGAATGACCCCATATTCTAATGAACTTATTCAAGAGATTCTAAACTTGGAATAGAGTTAATATTTATAGGTGGAACAATGGTGGTGCCTACCTAGTTGACATGACTCACAATTTAAAAGGGTGAGAGTGACCCAAGGAAGGATGTGACTAGTGATGTAGTCCGGGGAGGATCCCAAGAGCCTATTTTTGATAAAGCTGAGAATGCCCACTTCAGAGGCTCATTACAAGGTTATTGGGGCATAGAGAATCTCTTGGAGCTGACAATAGTGTCCGACAATTTCCTAGATACACATATTTTGTGTCAGATCAACATTACGAGAATTTGTAGAATGTCTTTACTAAGGCGTACATGCTTGTTTTTTGTTTGTCAAGTCCAACGACTAACACATGCTTGTTGTCAGAATTGCATTTCTTATACTTTTGAGTTGTTATTTTATGAGTCTTGTCACTTGGACGACCCTTCACTTTTTGAGGCATATATAAGGCCCCCATTGTAACCCTTCAACACTCAAGTTGAAGTTATCCCTTTTTTAAGAGCTTTGCTTTCTTCTCTTTGAGTGTTCTCCCTATTTGAGAGTGTTCTTGTGTTTGTGAATTCAAGTACAACCCCCTTGTAGATTTAAGGGTTAAAGAGGTTAGTTCTGTAGATTCAAACTCTAACCCTTCTATATAGATCAAGGCTTGTAAATTCAAGACTCTGTTTTATATTTTTCCTGTGCTAAGACTACATCAACTAAGCTTTGAGATGTTAGTTTGCTAAGTTGACAATGTCACAATAAGGAGTCTGCCTTGCAAAGAGAAAAATCTTTCAAGTATATGATTCGAGACAAGCCCATAAAGTTTGTGCTTGTTCTCTTGCCCCGTAGCCAATCCTCGTCCATGTCTTGAAATTTTAAAAGACAATATGGTAGGGGAAAAAGGTAATCAAGCAAATAAAGACCAGGTTATGACACTAATAGATAGAAGATTGATGGGAAATTTGGACTCATAGAGAACTCCAGGAAGTGGTGAAGAGGTAAGTGGATTAGTGGTGGCATTGCCCATAACAAGAAATGAATGACCATCTGGAATGGAAGCATAAGTGTTAGACTCCAGTGGAGTAATTTATTTTCTGTAGCAAAGGTGGCGGCTAGGATTTCGAAGAAAGAAACAAAAAACGCCCTAACTTTTCTATTCTAGTGATTTGGTTAAATACCATTGTCTGTGGGGTCCAGCCACTTACAGAATTATTCGATTTGGGCCCCTGATGTCAGTAGCCTACTCACTAATATAGAGAGTTCTATTGGGCCACTTATAACCATCGGCCTAATAAGTACAATAGCCCAAAAATACTAGTACCACCATATTTCAACAATGAAAAATACCAATGATACAGATTAGTGAAAAACAAAGTGAATGTACTCAAACTATGGGTGGTGGACCCCAAGTTAATGATCCAAGAGGTAGGATGAGAGGTGAGTAGGACACTAGTACTTGCAGTAGGCACGGTGGCATGGGTCAGAGAACAAGCGGTAGAGTGGGACATTTAAAATTCATCAATCAATCATTCTCATCTTTAAACTTGGTGATGGTGGAAGATAGTACTGATGAAAAAGAAAGGTGAATTATAGTTTCTTCTACAGGGAGGGGGGATCTTTAAACTTGAACTGCTGAGAAATGAGCTGGAATAGAATAGAAATGGCCAGGAAGATGAACTGCCAGCCACAGGAACCTTAGAAAGCCCTAGGGATCTGGTACCATCTGGAATTCTCAGTAGATAGTTCAAGAGAACAACTTAGAACCTCCACCCCATATATAGAGAGGAGGCTGCAAGAGAGTGAAAGAATGTTGTGCCTAGGTATGGCCATTAGGCCTATGAAGACCCACTCAAAGATGCTACAGTGGTAAGGATCTGCTCAAACCTTGTCCATGCTAGGCAACCGCCTTGGCCTACAGAGCTGGGACGTTGGCAACAGCAAAGTTAATGTAGGCTTTTATATCAAATGATAAACACCCTTTGAATGATATCTGGTAGAACTTAATTTCCAGGAAGCTCATGGAAGGGAGAGAAGTGGTACCTTGATTTCTACTTCGATTTCCCTCCCTACCACCGTAGGCTGGCTTAAATTCCTTCTTCTAGGGTTTGCCTATCTGATATCTGGATGTCATCTGGCATTCAGGGGCTCTGATATCCAGCATCTGGCTGCTGGGTGACTTATCTAAATGCTGGATATCGGACATATGACAGGTGACATTTGGATGACGTGGTTGGATGATGAATGTGCTGGATGTGGACTGATGACGTGGATGACAGATATCGCCAGAGATCATCAGATATCTCTGGGTATCTCTGGATATGGCCTGGATTGACTGGATATCACTCGGATAGTCTGGATGTTTACACAATATCAGTGTGGATATCAAATATCCGATATCCACATCCAATATCCAGGTCTGATTCGTCATTGTTTTAATGACATCAGGGGGGCACCGTTTCGGGGTGTTCTTCTCCCTTCTCTTCAAAAACAAAAATATCCTGGTCTGATACTCGTCATCTGTCACCCAGCACTATGGATGTATCTGGACGACAGATGACGGCAAGATATTGGAGTACCATATCTGATATCTGACATCTGATATCGAGGACAGATATCAGATATTGGTATCGGATAGCTTCCAATATCTAGGTTCAGATGACGGTATTGGCTACCGAGATCCGCCCTGATATCGGCATCCGATACCATCATTTGGGCAGTCAAACCCTCTTCAATTCCACAACTGTCTGCAAAGGAAGTCAAGCAGTCTCCTGCTGTTTCATCTTCTTCTGTGACTGTTTCCTATGGATCAGTCATTAGGGAGATCTTCATAAAAGACATTCATCGAATATTAACACTCCATCGAGGGGAGAGTGTTGATATATTTCTCCTCTTATTCCATGAAAGAAACTCTCAAGTATGCATGGACTTCACAGAACAGCTTAATTCTCTCTCTCTCTCCCCTCTCTTGCTCTCACTCCCTCTCCCTCTACATCCCCCTCCTTGATCTGCCAGACTCTTCCTCTATTGTGTCTCTCCTCTCACTACTCTCTATCTCTCCCATGTGAACTCTTTTTGGTTCTCTATCTTTAATCTGAAATACATTTTTTTATGGTAATCTTGCTTTATCCAGTACGGTCGCAAGGGAGTTGCATCAAAGATTAATCCTTGATATTTATACCTTTAGCATATGCTCTGATTCCAGATTGCTTTGATCTCCTGCAGCCTGATGATGGAGAGATAAAACCCTAATCATTTCCATTCACCAGTTATGGTAAATTACTTCTTTCGCAGCTTTAGTAATGGTTGTTTAGTATCCATTACCTCCTCACTATTACAGTTAAGTACATAAAGACACATTAAATTTACGTAAGGAAAAAAGATTAAAATAATGACGTTATTACATTCTTGTTGACTCTTAAGATATTTTACTCCAAATGACATTCTAAAATCAGATTTCATGGATCAATCTCTAGGATTGAGATCTCA
Organism: Lemna minuta; assembly: GCA_024174645.1. NCBI lineage: Eukaryota > Viridiplantae > Streptophyta > Magnoliopsida > Alismatales > Araceae > Lemna > Lemna minuta. Next base: position 4,281,359 of record CM044104.1, on the reverse strand, counting down.
TTGGATCAGTGGATCAACAGTGTGGGCCTTATGATTGTGATTGCCAATCATGTGAAAGCAATCCATTGCAAGGATCGAGTAAGATTCATTCTAGGTCATCGAATCTGTATGAAAACATAACCTGTGACCCTGATTGAAATTGAAAAGGACAAGATGACCGAGGGGGCAAGAGAGGCTTCCAACCATTGCCTTGGCTGCTGCCATCAGACCGCTGATTTCGATCACATGATTGTGTGGTTGCTACCAGTGGTTTCAGTCTCTACCAGGTGGTCAGCAATCATCACGAATTCACTATCACAATCCAGCTTCATAGCACACCAGGGACCTTCCACAATGTCGTATCATTTTTTTATTTTTAATGTTCTACTGAAGATTAAAACTGTGCTTGACTACATGCTGTTCGTCCAGTACTTTTTATCTTTTCCTTTCCTTGCAAGCAATTCTTTAATTTAAGCTTACTATCATGATCTTGAGTCCTTTTCAATCTATGGGTCATCTATACACGTGACAGATTTGATTCATTCAATGAAAAGCCCTTGGCCGCTGCATCCATTGCTCAAGTGCACCATGCGCGTCTAAGAGATGGAAGAGAAGTTGCAGTCAAGGTGCCTCGTCACCCTAGTCATCCACATATCATGATTGCCATTCCAATTATCTATGACAAAAATATAATTATTGATTAATGCTGTAATTTTATTAACTTAAATAGGTGCAGTATCCTGGTTTACAGCAGAGGCTCGCTGTTGACATCAGAACTATGGCTATCCTCTCTTGTTTCATTACCAAGGTGTGCTTCAGGCTTTTTATTTTCTACAAATGAAAATTTCTTAAGAGAGTGAGTCTTTGCTTTGCAGATGTTTCCAGAGTACCGATTCCAGTGGATGTTGCCAGAGTTCAAGAGGGCGTTGATTTTAGAGCTCGGTTAGATTTATGGCTAGTATTTTAATGTAAGTAATTGGGGTGATGGATAATACATCTGCCATAGACTTTGTGCAGGAGGGAAAAAATGCAGAGAGGACTGCCAGAAACTTTGCCAGAAATAAGAGGATCAAAGTCCCTTTTATCTTCTGGGTTCGGCTTTCGTGCTGAGTCACCATCTCTTTTTATGAATTTTTTTTTAAAATTTTTTCTTTCTGATTTGCATGCAGGAACTGACGACCCAGCAGGTTCTGACAATGGAGTTTTTTCATGGAAAAAAGGTATCAGAGTTATTAGAGAATCCAAATGGGAAATAATTCGACTTTAAGAACTGGATGATTGAGATGGTGATCTCAGATTGATTAGATCTACTCTTTTAGTCCTTTTCTATAGGTTGCCAGTTCTAATTGGTGATCAATAGGAAGGATCAATTAAGAGAATTGATATTTTCTTAATCCTGAGATTTTACGGTTTCAAGTGGTGATCCACAGTGGACAGTAATCCTGATATTTTAACGTTGCCCATTAAAAGGAGTGCTGTTCCTAATAATCACATCATGGATCACTAATTGTGACAATCATGATTACCAGCCAAGTGGCCAATGATCAACAATTTCTCGATGATTGCCGGATAGTACTTTCATGATCATTGTCAAAGGACAGCAGTCTTTAAATAATACTATATTCTTATCTTCAGGTTGATGACATGGAGTACATGAAGGACTGGGACATTGACCCTGGAAAGGTTTGGTATTGCATCACACTGCTAGTAGTAAAATTAATTGTAAATCCCTCTTATAAATAATTAATTCATAATAACCAAACGTTTTCTTCTCCAGGTTGCCCATGCGATAGTAGAACTATTTTCAGAAATGATCTTTATTTCTGGCTTCGTCCATGGAGATCCCCATCCGGGGAACCTCTTGGTTTCTCCAGACCCTCATCATGGCTTCAATTTGGGTAAGACAGAAGAACTATTCATGAGATAATTTTCTTTTTGTAAAATATATATACTCATCTGAGATTCAGAATGTGCAGTTGTTCTAGACCATGGGATCTATAGAGAGCTTAATGAGCAGTTCAGAACAGATTATTGCCAACTATGGAAGGCCCTAATTCTCATGGACTCAAGTAAAATACTTCAAATAGGCGAGAAATTTGGTCTAGGAGATTATGCAAAATATTTTCCCATTATTTTTACAGGAAGAACACTTTATGGGTACAAAATTTGCCTTATACCTGTTAATTGCTTTATGTCATCTCTGAGAATTATGTCAAACCAGAAAGTCAATGCTGGGGGAGCAGCTGCCTACTGAGGAGAAGAAGAAGCTAAGAGGAGAGCTGATTGCATTGAAGATGGATGATATATCATCATTCATGGAGTCGATGTCGCCTGATTTCTTGACCATTTTAAGAACAGAGTAAGTTAACCCATTAAATAAAGTAAATGGGTCATGAGAATCACTGTAATCATGAAATCAATGTTTCAGTGGGCAGCTAAGATCCATGATGGGGAGGCTTGGGGCACCAGCATGGGTCCGATTGAAATCCTATGGCAGATACGCCGCCTGCGGGCTGTGCGTCCGGTGGAGAGAAAATGGTGAGGAGAAATTTAGCGTTTGACTGCCTTGTTTGTCCGTTTTGAAGTCAAAAGAAGATCATTCCACGACACACCAGGTTCAGGTGGTATGTTGGAGCGTATGGTGTATGGAATCACGGCAATGATTAGCTGTCTCCAACTCTGGATTCATCTTGGTAAGAGCCATCTCTCTTCATCTCATTGATCGACTAGATTATTGAGACTCTTTCTGTATCCTGATATTTATTTATCTATCTATTTATTCATTTTCCTCTCTATTACTAAAACCGATCGTTACTTTTTCAATCCATTTTTTTTTCATCTATTTCTATTTTTTCATAAGATGAAATGCGTCAGGTTAGGAAAGATCTGCAGAAAGTTTAGTCATGAGAGAGATATGCCTTAGACATGCATACTACTGCTACGATCCGGTAGGGCCATGTAAGAGCATTTTGGTCGATCATCCCCAAGGGTCGAATCAAGAGGCCATCACGTAGGGGTGAGAGCTTTTGTTTTGGCGTGGAAGTATTATCAAGGTAAGCTTATTTCTCTTCGGTTTCCCTTGCAGTATTTCCCCTCCTCCGTGGGTCTAAGTTCTGTCCTTTTCATCTCCCGTCGCAGATCTCATTGCAGAAATCTAAGATTTCTTCCAGGAGAGCTCTGACGGTTTCTCCTGTCGGCATCTTCTCCCTCGTTCTCTTTCCCTCTCTTCCCCCCGCATACTTGCCATCTTCTAGGGTACATTCGGTACAAATTATTGAAATACATCTGGATCATTTAGAGAACTAATTACATTCGGATCAAATAAAACTCTTAAGATTTATTTGCCGCTTTCTCTTATTTGTCAATCTTTTTACTTCGCTTTTCTGCTTATCTCCCTCAATGTTTATCCTCATTCTCTCGGCCGACATGCATCTATCTGGGTTTCATTGTGGATCCAGAGATCTTGGATCTACTGTGGAGAGCGAAGGGCTGGAGGTGCGTATTCCTCGCGAAGATCGAAGGACTTCTCCGTCGGATGACCTTCGTCTCCAATTTTATCTCGTGAAGCTCGGCGGGGCATTCATCTTTCTCTCTCTCACACAGCGATTTATAATTCGCCCACATAAAAACATTTCTCACTACAAATGCATATATTGCCACTTCATCTCGTATTATCTTTCTCCGTCCGGGCGTTTACGAGGAAGAACAGTACACGGAGTCCCCGTGGGTCGGGGCGTAGAGACGCGAAGAAGGCGTGACTATCTCTCTTCCCGCACCCGGCGGCGCCGCCACTTTTTACTACCCTTCCGGTCCCCTTCGGCGTCCTGCCGCTTAAGGACTCCCGCCAGTCCCCGCCAGGAGTCAGATTGGTGCAACCGTGCCAAGCGACGAAATAAATAAATGGACCTACAGTTCTTGTGTATATCGATGTCACCGGCTACAGCCGGTTTCCCGCTCACGCCAGACTGTACGCTAGTGGTTCTGGCCCCACGTCGTACGTGCCAGAGCAGGATGTTGCACCATGGGGCTCTCAAATCTCAATGCGTTTGCGGTGCCAATAAAATATGCTCCGAGAGTTGAGAAAAAAAAACAACCTAGGCGTAATCGGTAATTTTCCCGTGCCAGGATCTGTCTTTAAAAGCTACGAAAGAGAGAGAGGGTGAGGAATTGCACTCGCCGGCTGCCCCGCTCCACCCCCTTCTTCCTAAAATCCTCGTCTCTCTCTTCTCATCTCTTTCTCTTCCTCTTCCCTCGGACCTACAGTGTCTGCACGCCGCCTCTAATCCCTTCAAGGTCCACCATGAGGATCAGACAGAGACTGCAGAGTCGTCTTCCTCCTCCGGACTCCTCCTTTCTCCCCTCTCCGCTTCTCGTCGGAGCGTCCGCGACCCGGAAAACTCTTCCTGAGCGAGGAGAGAGAGAGAGAGCGGAAGAGAAACTCACAGTTGCGGAGCACGTTCTAGAGAGAGAAACTGGCGGCTCAAGCGCAGGATTCTCGCGCTCCAATGGAGATGGCCTTGTCCCCCCTCCGGATTTCGAGTGCATATCTGGCGAGCGCTCCGATCTCTGCTCGCATCGTCCGCCGGCGGATTGTGAGATCGACGAACGAGATCTCCCTCCTCATATCTCCCAATCCAGCGAGGTACTGGACATTAATCCGGAATCCCTACTCAAGCGCTCTTCCGCTTATTCTTTTTTTTTTATCTGGCTTTACCTTCTACCTCGCGCGGATCTGCACGTTCCTCGTTCTCCCTGGGGATAATGGAGATTATTCATCCTCTCTCTTTGGCTAGATCAGATCCTCTTGTGTGAGAAGTGCAATGCGTGGGATCTGACCGGGTTCGCGGTATTTTTTGCAGCTGGTGAAGAGAGGGGCGAATGAAGACGCTCCCCCAAAGAGGTAAATCTCTCTCCTTTTCTCTCTCTAAAAGAATTTCTTCCGCGACCAAATATCTTTCCGTAGAAAAGTAGTCAGAATGGAGGCTTAGCAAATATGCATGACTGCACGCCTTCCTTGCACCCCTTATCCCCGGAATCCATGGCGGACGCAACCTGGCCCGAGAGAGACTCCTCCAAATAGGAGAGAGAGAAAGAGATCGACTCAGGTTCGATCTTTTATGTGTCTATGCTCACTACCTGCACACCTCTCAGGTTGAGTGCAGAAGACTCGTCACAGCGAAAGACAAAAGGATGCAAACGCCAATCAAGAGAGGGAAAGGCAGCGAAAGTAGAAGAACGGGAAGACCACGAAGAACATGAAGAGAAGCCCAACGTAAAGAAGAGACGAAGCCCGGCGGTGCTTATGGAGGGTTCGAGGTGCAGCCGAGTGAACGGGAGAGGATGGCGGTGCTGCCAGCAAACCTTAGTGGGGTATTCTCTCTGCGAGCACCATCTCGGGAAAGGGAGGCTTCGGAGCGTCAACGGCGTCAAGTGCAACGCCGAGGTGGAAAGGTGCGACGAGAAGTCGGAGTCTGAGGAGAAGATAAAGACGCGGACCGAGAGGAAAAAACCGAAGAGGAAGATAGGAACGGTGAAGGCTCGGTCAATGAGTAGCTTGTTGCACCAAACACAAGTCTCCACAACGGCGCCGTCGTCTTCTTCGGGATCGGCGACCATGGTCTCTGCATGCAAGGAAGGCTGCTTTGTTTGAACCAGGGCTGCACCCGTTGTGGACGATAGTCCAGGGCAATGTGCTCATATTTCTCATTTTCTTTGAAGGTGCACTTTCTCTCTCTCTCTCTCTCTCTCTGTGAATTCATCTGTGCAGAAGAAGTATGAAGGGATCTAAGAAGCAGTTGAAGAGAGAAGAACTCAGTAGATCTCTCTCGCTTTCCCTCCCCCCGCTCTCTACTTTCTCCCATCCTTCTCTGCACTCAGTAGATCGTAGATCTCTCGCAGTGTTTTCTCTATCTTGTCTCTGTATCTACCTCGCTTCTCCATGGTTTCTCTCTCTTTTCTTCCCTCTCTGTTAGAGATTCCATGCTAAGGGCTTTTCCGTCAAAGGATGTCTCTCTATATCAGACCGTAATAGTGCGACGGCTCGTGCCTGCTCGGACTCCACGCCGGTGGGTGCTCGCCTACAGGGATGGGAGTTCTTGGGAATGAGTGGGGACAGCGCCGCCGTTTCTTACGCCGGTCGCCACGTGTTGCTGACGTGGGCAAGACTTGTCATCGACGCCGCAAATATCGTTCACCGCTGATCCCCGAAGCCATCTCATGCCGTTCTTGTCGATTTCGCTGGGGGGCCCCCTCCACAACTCTTTTTCATAAAGAAAGAAATATAGAGAGATAGATGGATCTGCTGACAGATATCTCTATGTCTGTACATACAGAGAGAAAAATAGATGGCCTGATAGATAGATAGATAGATAGATAGATATTGAGAGTTGAGATAGCATCTAGATAAATTATGAATTAATTTTTAAAAATTAATTCATGTTCCTTTTAGTTTTCTAAGATATTAGTGTAATTATTGGGTTTTTTTTCTCGATAGCTCATAAAATAATATTGCGGTTGAGCCTACCACATCTGACCCTAATAGACTGTTGAATTATACCAAATAATTTCAGGGCGGGGGAAGATAGGGGGTTTTGAGGGAACCAAGTAAATGAGATTGCCTTTGTGGCTTCATCATCTTGCAGATTTTATATATATATATATATATATATATATATATAATCTAAGCAGATTGATGGGAGTAGGGACATTGGAAATTTCATCGAGGCTCACCAATGATCATGCAACTCTTTTGCAATTAGAGGTAATGACCTAAGTCAACACCTCCATCTAAAATGAAATTAGAACTACACCCAAACTACAGAGAATTTCTAGCGAACATTCCTCTCGATCTGCGTATGATTCATTTTGTCTGTAAGGATAAAATATCCCATCTTGGAAACTCTATTTTTCAAGAATCTTCAAGATCTTTATAAATCTCTGACCTCAATGCCATCCGATCTTAAAGAATTTGAGAAAACCTCGGGTGGTACATCATGGAGGATGACTATGCAAAGATCTAAAATGATTAGCACATATACTCCTAACCTCTCTGCCAATCATAATGAAATGGTTCAAAAGTTGGAAGAACATATGTTAATCATTAACTAGATTCCAAATGATTAAGCTAATTTTACAAAGCCATACGAATATAAACAAGATATCTACTATCTATAATGCAATAGAGTGATAGATACATTCATAGACACACATCTCTTTACCCTTGCTTAAAGCTTGAGCTGATTGGCTATTTCCAATTCCCTAGAAATGTCATCGTTTAATAAACATAAATTGTGCTAATTGGAAATGTAATGCAAGATGCACAAATATGAATCGAAGAAAATACAAAACCCTTGAAACAATGATGAAACCAAGACAATGGTGAATGCATCTTCAATCCACGAAGAATTTGAATTGAAAACAATGATTTAAGAACATATAAGAATTCAAGTATATTGAAGAAATGGAATAGGTCATAAAAATAAATATGAAAATTAATTTGTACAAAAGATGAAATTTTCTTTCATGCTAGCCCAAGTACATGAGAAGTGGAAACTAATCTACAAAGAAATCAAAGAATGAAGTTAGAGAGAGAATCTAAACTCGCGGAGAGAAGAAATTGTCATTTAGAGCCTAGTTATCAATATAATTGATGGAACTAAACCAAATTAGGCATAGGTTTGAGAAGTTTCTCATTACAAACTCCAATAGAAGAAAATTATTTATTCAATTATGTCAAGATTGAGAGCTTGAATAATAAATTTCTCAGACCATAATTATCTAAAAGGCTTCACTCTAGAATTCATGAAGTGTGACTCTAGTAATCAAGTAATTATTGAGAATTGAGGCAAACAGGTGATAAACCATCAAACTTTGAAAAGAACATTTATATGGATGATGAAGGCCTTTTGAGCGTAGGTAAAATTCAAAATCATACATAATAATATAATTGCACCCGACCTCTCATGTCTTGTGAAAGGAAATGCATGACTCAGCCTACACAATCCCTTTGACTGGTTCCAACCCTTCTTCTTCCTTTTGTGGCATAAATTATTAGATGATCACATGCAATTTTGCACATTGAACTCTCGTAGTCATTATACATTATTAGATGGTATCATGTTTTGATGAAATTTTTGCATCTATCATATCATATCGTTAATATGTCAAATTCACATTCCATTTCAGTTAATTTAATATATATTTGATGTTTGACCTTGAAAAAGGATGATTTAATCATGTGTGGATGAGTTTTGTGATTGTAGTCATGAACAAAGAATGATGAGGATGAAGATAAAAGAAGAGACAAACAATTTCTAAAGCAAAATTACCTTATTTATCATTTTAATATTTTATTTCAGGTGATATGATGAAAATTAAGATAAAAAAGGATCAAAAGGGGGAAACTTTCATGTAAAAAAGAGTTTTTTTATGAAAAGATATACATATTTTATGTTTTAGGGGGTTTTTTATAATTTTATCTTTTGTTTGATTTTTCCAAAAGAAATTTCTAATGTTTATTTTTTTGTAGATTTTTTAAAAGGATTTTTAAATAATTAAAAATTCAAAATTGTATTTTATTTGCTTTTGCAAACTTGACACATTGATGTGCTATCATGCACGCATGGCCTGAAGGTGTGGCACCACATGCCACCTGGTCAACGCAGATGTGGCATCGATAAGAGAAGTACTAGTTCTATTAATAAAATTTTTAAATGATATTAGACCTTAATGGGCAACCTATATAAAGCCTAACCATATTTTTCATTTAATCCATGTTAGACCAATTTTCTTTAATCGCAGGGACACATGGTGCATCGTGGATCGTTGGATCCACTGGACCTAGTCCAACGGTTTTTCTCTTTTTTTGACATGACGCTTGGCAACGCAGGAGCTACCAAATGCAGTACAGCACCTAACCAACAGATCTGGTAGCTTAGATCATCATCGATATATCTGATTTTTTCTCTCCCCTGATGACAACTTTGGAGGCAACACTTGGCGCAATCCTATGTGTTCCAACAGCTCCTATTTCACGATGCTCTTTTTCTCTCCTCTTGATGAATCATTATGAGACGCTAGGCACAATCTGAGGCCTCTCAATCAGGAGCTGAATAAATCAAATGCCTTTTTAGGGATTTTCAACTAAGAAAAATGTTCTAAATTGAAATCATGATATCTCATGATCCCAATTGAGTTAGGGGATAAAAGTTTGTGGGCATGATTTGTCATTTCAAGATCTTTAACTTCACTGTGGTTGATTATAATTCTAAGGCAAAAATTAAGGCCCTTAACGTTTCACTATGTGCTTCTAACATGTGGTAGCCAAAGGAAAGTGGGTACCGATCAATCGTTCTTTGTGTACTAAACATTATTTCTAGTGAGTTTCTTTTCTTTCTAATTAATTCCTCTAGTTGGATGCAAGATGTAAAGTCTAGGTGAGATGTATGGGCTCTCGAAGGTATGTTTGATCCGAGTGAATTATTATAATATGTTTTTATCACAATTCTTAAGATTAGGCTCATTTTTTATCATTCTTTTCCATTTATTCAATCTATTCATCCACCTTTTTATATTTTTAAAGTAAAAATCACATTTTCATTGTCCTATCAAGGATTTTTGATCTTCCAAAGGAGTTTGGAAGTATTTGATCAATTCATTGCATCTTCCACGTACATCTCCCTCATTCATCGATCATTTTCACTTTCTCAACCTTTAAAAATACAAAAAAAAAATTCTTGATTTCAATCTTTCAACCGTCCTCCTAGTGGATTTCGACTTTAACTCGCCACTATTCTAAATTTTAATATTAAATTTGAAGAGTTAAGTAAAAGTTTTGATATTTAAACTTTTGTTTTCCATTATCGTGATTTTATCTTATCATTAAGTAATTTTTTCTTACTAAGGTGCATTAAGCATTACCCAATTATTTGATATTGTGAGTGATTTTTATCATTTGAGAAAACACCATCATTTTTCTTACCCATACGTAACATTCCTTTATCCAGCAAAATTTTGATATTTTTTATTGGAGCATCTAGGGACTCTCCCACATTCCATTTTCATCTAGAAACAACAATTAAATTAGTTTTTTTGTGAAGGACTATTATCATATAATCTAGTTTTTGTCTTCCCAAGGAAAGATCTAAAAACCTGACCACAATGCAATAGTTTCATCACAAAAATCATTGCTTAGGATTCTATTACCCCTTAAAACCTTAGCACTAACAACATACTTGGATTCGTTCAAGTATCCCTCTACACCTTGTTCACTAATCAGGAGATCATTTAAGAAGCCCATTTCCCATACACTTGTCTACAAATAAAGCCACAAAACATAATCTTTAGCATCTCATCAACATAACTTACACACTTCACTTTGAGAACAATGTACCATATTAGCTTTGGTTTGATGCCTAACAAAAAAAAAAATTTGTACCAAAATTACCCATTTTAAAATTCAATCACAAGCTGATTAGTATAATGATTAATAAGCGTCGAACCCACGAAGATTTAGAGAATTTTTCAAGGTATTCTTGAACTTTGATCAAATTAGAAGAAATGACGTGAGAAATTAGGGATTTTAGTATTTTTGAAAAGAACACTCAAAGACGGGTCCACGAAATTAAAAATTGCTCGATTTGGACCGGTATTAGTGTAGAAACCAAGGATTGAAATCAAGGTAGAACAATCAATTTCAAAGAGAGAGAAAGCATTGAAAAATAATAAAAGTTTACTAATATATTGTTCAAAATTGAAATCTAATGCTACAAGAAGAAAGATTATGAATAAAACACATACTCTAACCCAAAATCACACTCTAAATGAATCAATGCGTTGCCAAATCAAGGCTTTTCATTTTGTGTTTCGAAAAATAAAAATCCAGTGTTCAAGCGGCAAGTTCTCCCCTATTCTCTCAATGAAATCTTGATTTCAAAAAATCCTCGGATGCAGAAATGATGCTAGAAGAGGAAGAAAGCAAGAGATTCAATGATTAAGGGGTCTAAATAATTTGATTTATCGAAACATCTAAGAATGGTTTATATCGTCAAAGAAGGGGGGGTATAAATAGATGAAATTTGGGCGTACCCATTCGATCTGACTCTTCATCTACAATCCATGGCTTTAGATGTAACGCTAGAATACGAATCGATGACTTTAAGTCGCGTCTGTCTATTTAGAAATGGAGTGCCCAAGATAAAGTCATGTCATGTGTGAAGAAGAAGCGTTGTGTAACACACGTTGTTCAATCTTCACCGGACATTTGAGATCCTAGCACGCGTCTCATGAAGTCCATCAAGTGCACTTAATCTTAGTTTTTATAAATCCCTGGGTAAATAGTTGAGATCAAAAAGTTTTAAATAAAAAAATTCACCGCCGATTGAAAATGCGCCACATACCCCCTCCATTTAAGTGAAAATGGAGAGTTGTGATTAAATCGCGCGATCGCACTCTCCAGAAATGAGCCACGTCACCTGCGTATATATAAAAACATAGTCCCACATGGCAAAAATGTTGACATTTATCACATATAACTCCAGGAGCGAAATAATGGGTTAGCTTATATCCTTAAGAAGGATGCTTAACCTATTATTATACATATATATATATGAAAACTCCCAACAGGATGGTGGTTAACCTAAGAGGGGGGGGTGAATTAGGTTTAACGTGTTATTTTTTTAAATTTATCTGGTTCTAAATTTCGTTTAATATGATTCGTTAGATAATCACTCCCTTCTACTTCTCTCAATGCACGAAAGATTATTATACTGGTTGGGGGACCTAATGTCCCTTAATCCAGTCCCGAGTACTATAGACTCGGAGCCTCCTCCTCACCAAATAAAACCTAATCCTCTCACCACTCAAAGGGTGAAGGACGATGTTCAAATACAAGGTTTAGATTTGCCCCCTACGGCAAATCTAACACTCACCTTTACCTTTACCTACGGCACTACCCACTAGGCCTCGACCTCCTCGGCTCCTGGACGCCCTGACTCCCTCAGGCAGACCTCCACGCGATCGCTCGTCCCTTCACGCCTTGTCGTGCCTCTTCTGCTTATGCCGCCGACCACTGGTAACTTGAGACCTTGTCTTCCGGCTCTACTTGATCTTCCCACTTTAGAGGTCTAGACCTCTTCTCGTCTCAACCAATGAGATACCACAATCCGCTGGATGTATGTCAATGTAAGTGCTACAAACTAACTAAAGTTGACCTTTTCGACTTTGGTTGACTCTGTGTTAACTTTAGACCTAGAGTTGACTTTCTGCTAAAGTTGACTTTTTATGACTTTGGTTGACTTTGGGTTGATTGTTGACCTAGAGTTGACTTTCTGCTAAAGTTGACTTTTTATGACTTTGGTTGACTTTGGGTTGACTGTTGACCTAGAGTTGACTTTCTGCTAAAGTTGACTTTTTATGACTTTGGTTGACTTTGGGTTGATTGTTGACCTAGAGTTGACTTCTGTTGACTCTATCACTCAGAGTTGACTTCTGTTGACTCTATCCCTCAGAGTTGACTTCTGTTGACTCTATCACTCAGAGTTGACTTCTGTTGACTCTATCACTCAGAGTTGACTTCTGTTGACTCTATCCCTCAGAGTTGACTTCTGTTGACTCTATCACTTTTTCAACAGAACAATGATGATCTTAACACTAACTGACACAAACTGAATCCCAAAAGGGGAGTACTGTAATAATGTAGTAAAGCAAATGTAAATTACCTTCTAAACAATTCAAATTCGATTCAGTAAAAATAATCGGTTTGTCCTGCAACTAAAACAACGAGGTTAGAGTAATAAAGATTGAGACAGCAAAATTAGTAACAGAGTTGTTGAGATCAATATGAGACACAGTGAGTCAATATAAATTAACGATGTGCTAATGAGATTATGGTAAGTTAAATATTGCACAATAATTAACTAACTTTCCGAATATACCTGGACTAAATAGTCAGTCCCTGTTCTCTGCAAATAAGACAGTTAGTACAGGGGATAAAATTTTTAATTTAGAAATTGACTGATATATGATTTAAAAGTTAACCAGTTTCACAAACAGATTGAGCTGATCATATAAGGGCAGTCTCAAATACCCTTATCGGTTTGTGCGTATCCTCACTGCAAAAGATATGATTAGAAACACCAGTAATAAGGTTACCAAATTACCTACTAACCAAAATCAAAATTACCCCAGAAAGTTAATTTCTTGCGATTACTTTGATTGATAATTTGAACTGATTTAAGAGCAACAGATTGGACGAATGACGTAGGTATAACCTCAAATAGACTTACCGGTTTGACCGAATCCCCACTGCAAAAGATTGAGTTAAGATAACAGAAAAAAAAGCGAACTGATTTAACTACTGATAATAATGATGAACCACAAAAATATGCAATAGATTAACTGGTCGCAATCAACGAGAACACAACTAGATCGATACTCCTGAAAGATGCTGAAAAATAAGATTCGATGTGTATTCTTAATCGATATAGAATACGTATTTCGCAATACCCCTGAAATAAACAGTTAGCCACGAACACGAACTGATCCTCAGACGACGAGCGGATTGAAATCAACCTTCTACCTGAAATGAGGAAACCTGTAGGGATTCGGAAGAGCGTTCGTGGTCGTCGCACTGAAGAGGAGACGAATCAGGTGCCAGATGACGATCGCTCTTCGCACCAATCTCCCGTCTTCACAAAGATTGCAGAGAGAAGGAAAATGTTTTTCGCCAAATCGTCGAATATCGCGTTGTCTTGTATTGCTCGAAAGAAAAACCTTGCCCAAATTTCAAACCCTAGCTTTCTCCTTATATCGGGTTAGAGGAACAAAATAGATATAAGGACGATAATGCCCTGAATAGCCGTTAGCTTAGTGTTAGTTAAAAATATGCTAAAATACTGTGGTAAGATTAATGATATTGCCCGAAAATTAATGATATTCAGCTTTGCCTGAAATCAAATATAAGTTCATACTGATGTAGTACGTATTAATGAATCTAAATTCATACTACTAAATTCATAAGCAGAGCACAACACATTACTAAATTCATAATTAAAATTACACAAGAGTTTATAAGAAATAACAATCAGTTACAATTCAAGATTGGTATGTATGTCAAAACTAGTTCTCTCACAATCTCCCCCTTTTTGATGTATTACAAAATCTTGAATTGTAACTTAGTAAGCACCCTAGAAGTGTCTGATTGGTGATACTAGAAGTTAGTGATATTCTCCCCCTTTTTGTAATACCACAAAAAGAGAATGCTAGACAGGTAGTGGCAACTGGAGACAGATGACAATTACTCCCCCTCAACATGTGTACTCCTTGATACTCTAACTACTCATCAAGTGCTCCCCCTGAGTGTATGGCAGTGTGCAATATTATCAGACGACCGTGGGCTAATAGTAGACTGACAAGAGACTAGGTGGCAGTGTAGGTGGGAAACAGACGAGCAAAGAATGATGGTGGTGACGATGAGCAGAGGAAATGTCAGATCGCATTGTCATTATACATAAGTATAAGATTGAAGCGCGTCAAAATGTATGAACATAATCTGTAAGAAAATCTAGGATGAGATGTAGTATTTGAAAGGCGATGTTGTTGGTGTTAATGAAACCCAAAAATACGTACGACATTTGAAAGGCACGAGTATTTACAAGTGAAATGCACAATAATGTAGTAAATGAATTATAAACCAGAGAAACATGTGATTCAGAGAACATAAAACAGAATACACTGCTTAATAGGGGAACATACACAAAAAAAAAAAAAGAAAAAAAAAAAGAAAACTCAATTGACGCTGCTCATCATCATGTGTTCCCTCATTTGCCCATCGAACTAAGACCACGCACCACAACCAACAACAAATAGATTGGAAAGAGAATTCAACAATCTGCAGTATCCTAAGTCTTCATACACCCTGATCAGTATCAATGTCACTGGCTCTAATCATCTCTAGCTCTCGGACTAACGAGTGAAAGCGCTCTGTCCCTAAAGGTTTAGTGAAGATGTCAGCGGTCTGTCGGGAAGTTTCTATAAACTTCAACTCGACATCGCCTGTACTAATGTGATCTCGGATAAAATGATGTCGAATTTCAATATGTTTTGTGCGTGAATGCACAATGGGATTCTTGGCGAGGTTAATCGCACTCGTGTTATCACACATAACTGGGATATTTTTTAATGAAATCCCATAATCCTCTAGCTGATGCTTGATCCAAAGGATCTGAGCTACGCATGTTCCACTGGCGACGTACTCAGCTTCAGCCGTTGACAACGCAATAGAATTTTGTTTCTTTGAAGCCCATGAGACGAGACATCCACCTAGGAAAATACACGATCCACTAGTGCTTTTTCTCTCTATGCGACACCCTGCGAAATCGGCATCGCAGAAACCTAATAATGTTAGATCATGATTCTTGGGATACCACAGACCTAGATTTTCGGTGCCAATGAGATACCGAAATATGCGTTTGACTGCAATCAAGTGAGACTCCTTAGGATTGCTTTGGAATCGTGCACACAAACACACGCTAAAAAGGATATCTGGTCTACTAGCAGTAAGGTATAATAGAGATCCAATCATTCCTCGATACATCTTTTGATCTACATTAGTACCTTTCTCATCAGCATCTAATTTTACGCCATTCGCCATTGGTGTGGATTTCCCTTTGAGGTCCTTGAGCTTATATTTAATTAGTAACTCCCTAGTATATTTCTCTTGAGATATGAATAAACCAGTGGATATCTGCTTAACCTGCAGACCTAAGAAATAGTTGAGTTCTCCCATCAGACTCATTTCAAATTCATTTTGCATTAAATTTGCAAACTCATCGCAACAAGCTTGGCTGCTTGATCCAAAAATGATGTCATCGACATAGACTTGAACCACAGTCATATGCTTGTCTATCTTCTTAATGAACAAGGTCGTGTCGACATGACCTCGAACATAGCCATGTACCATAAGAAAACTACTTAATTTTTCATACCATGCCCTAGGAGCTTGTTTCAAACCGTACAATGCTTTCTGTAATTTATAGACCCAGTCAGGATGATCTGAATCCTCAAATCTTGGAGGTTGTTCAACATACACTTCTTCTTTAATTATTCCATTTAAGAAAGCACTCTTGACATCCATTTGGAATAGTTTAAAATCATTTGCACATGCAAATGACAGTAACAGACGGATAGCATCCAGTCGTGCTACCGGTGCATATGTCTCCTCGTAGTCGATTCCTTCTTCTTGAACATAGCCTTGTGCTACTAATCGGGCTTTGTTCCTAACAATCCTTCCCTCTTCATTTAGTTTGTTTTTTAATATCCACTTTGTACCAATCACATTATGATGCTCAGTGGCGTGAACTAATTTCCACACATCATTTCGCTCAAATTGTTCTAACTCCTCATGCATGGCGTTTACCCATTCTACTTCAAGGAAAGCATCATCAACTCTACGTGGTTCAATTTGGGACACGAAGGCTACATTCAAGTCTTCGCGAAGCCGTGACCGAGTTTGAATTCCATCATCAACGTTTCCCAGAACGTTGCTAGATGGATGATTCTTCGAAAATCTCCAAGACTGAGGTACATTCAGTTGCTCAGTGGCAATCTCAGTTTGATCGTTCTCCTCATCTTCTAACGAATTCATTTTTTCTTTCTCCGTTGGTACGCTAGGTGGCTCAGTATTCTCAGATATACTGAGGATGGGATCACCACGATGGGTTTGTCGTTCTATGAATTTTACATGAATAGACTCTTCAACCACCAATGTGCGCTTGTTGAAGACTCTATATGCTTTCGATCGATGCGAGTATCCTAAGAAAATCCCTTCGTCGCTTCGAGAGTCAAACTTTCCAAGGTTGCTCTTCCCGTTCACCAAAATATAGCACTGACAACCGAATATTCGGAGATAAGATAGATTTGGTGTCCGTTTCTTGATGAGTTCATAAGGGGTCTTCTTAAGTGTAGTTCGTAGCAGTGCTCTGTTAGCTACATAGCATGTTGTACTAACTGCTTCTGCCCAAAAGTAACCCGGTAAGTTATGCTCAGCCAGCATTGTTCTCGACATATCTAACAAAGTACGATTTTTACGTTCGGCAACTCCATTTTGTTGTGGAGTCCGAGGTGCGGAGAACTGGTGCATTATTCCCAATTCATCGCACAAGTACTTAAAATCCTGATTTTCGAATTCTCTTCCATGGTCGCTTCGAATGGTTTTGATCTTTAGTTCCAATTCATTTTGAATCTTCTTACTAAATGTCTGAAATATTTCAAAAGTGTCACTTTTCTGTGACAAGAAAAATACCCACGTATACCTAGAGTAATCATCTACGATAACTAAACAGAAATATTTTCCACCTAGACTAGCTACTCTGTTTGGACCAAAGAGGTCCATATGAAGAAGTTCTAGAGGTTTACGCGTTGATATCTCCTTCTTCTTATCGAAACTAGATTTTACCTGTTTCGACTTTATGCAAGTCTCACAGATGTTAGTTGCATCTCCTAACTTTGAGGGTAATCCTCGTACTAATCCTAAAGATCCTAAGCTTTTAATATTCTGTAAGCTTAGATGTCCTAGTCGACGATGCCATAATTTTGCATCGTTCTCATCATATTGAGCCACTAGACACATGCGTGAGTTTCTCACTTCATCTAAGTCGACTATGTAAATGTTCTTAATCCTATGGCCTACAAATAATAGCTCTCTAGTTTCCTCATCTAATATGTTACATCCTGTCCTATGAAACTCAGCAATCATTTGATTATCACACAGTTGACTTATACTGATCAGATTGTGATGAAGACCCTCTACAAATAAGATATTCTTTACTAAAACATCGTCGTCAAGAACAATCTCTCCAATACCTTTGATCTTTCCTTTATTACTATCCCCAAACGTAACTGTGCCTCCGTCCATCTCCTCAATGTTATTTAACCATTTCCTATCCCCTGTCATGTGTCTTGAACATCCGCTATCCAAGTACCACTGTGACGACGATCGGTGGTTTCCTGCACAAGAGTTTGGTGCCATTTAATTCCATTCCATTGGAGTCCTTGGTGTAAACTGAGGTAGTCTAAATCTCGGAATGACATTAAGTAGTTCGAACGGTGTCAAAGATGTGTGGTGAGGTGGAAAACTATGTGGATAAAAGAATGGTGGATATTCAGTCATATGATTATAGTGCATATGTGCTCTAGGATCCATACTATACGGACCTAATTGAAGAGGTCCGCCTTGTGACATGGGTGCCCTAGGTAATTCTCTATGGTATGCCACATTACCTACAAAGCCTACTGTTCTTCGTCTACTACTCGACGAGTACGAGTGATCCGTAAACTATTCTATCGTGCTCTACGTTTAGGATCAACTAGTTTATCTACAATCCTATGCTCTCCAAGCATCCCATAGCTATGTGTGTATCTATATCTAGGATCCCTTTGGATGGTCTCATCTACGAGGTAATTTTTGAGCCCCCCCTTTTTAATATCCACAGTTGTCGATGCAACTTGTGGTTCTGGGAATTTAAAAGGGATTTCCGTTCCTTCCTTTACCCACTTTGTTCCTACCGTTGATCTAATCACGTCGTCAGAGTTGTAACCTAAGCCCTCCTTTCTAACTGCAGATCTTTGACTTCCTAAAAGCATTTCTAAAGCCTTCTGACTTCCCATCAGTCGATCATATTTCTCTCTAAGTAGAATACATTCTCTTTGAAGAGATGTCTTCTCTTCCTTAGTTACTCTATCACTCTCTAATGCATTCTGATTTTCTTTAAGTTCTATGATCTTCATTTCTAGTCTCTGGTTTTCCTCTCCCAATTTGCTAATGTATTCGTTTTCCTTAGTTGGAAAACTTGATGCTTTCTCCAACCTTTCAGCTAAGAGGGAATTCTGCTCAACCAGTTGCAGATTTTCTTGTCTACTCTTCTTCAATTCTTTCCTAGTGACTCTATAAGTATACAAGAGATCAGCTAATGCATCACTTAATTCTTCATTAGAAATGTCATCAACACTTACCTCACCTTCACTAGATTTTGCCATTAAGCATAGGTTAACTTCCTCACGTGCTTCTTCTCCTTCTTCGTTGTCTTCACCTTCACTAGAATCACTCCAGGTTGCCTTGAATGCCTTCTTCTTCTTGTCTCCTCTCCACGTTGGTTTCTTCTTCATCTTTTCGTTCTCCTCCTTCTTCTTCAAATTTGGACATTCGTCCTTGAAGTGGCCTGGTTTCCTGCACTCATAACAAACCTTAGATGTGTTTCCAAACTTTCTGCGACCTCTTAGCATCCGGGCTATCTTCTTAGATAGCAATGCAACATCCTCATCATCGTCTGATGAGGATTCTTGCGCTTGAAGGGCAATGGACTTGTCCTTCTTTATAGTTCCCTCATTCCTTCTCGCCTCATTCATCTCATGAGTGAGAAGTGACCCCACTATCTCATCCAAAGATGTCGTAGTGAGGTTCTTAGCTTCCTCAATAGCTATAACCTTAATCTTCCATTCACTAGACAATGCATTCAGAAGCTTCCTGTTCAATTCAAGTGTTGAATATTCCTTCCCCATGTTCTTCAACGCATTTATCAACGCGTTCATCCGTCCTACCAAGTCACGAATGGACTCTCCAGTCTTTCTGTCTCGAACAACTCAAAGTCATTCACTAAAATGCCTACTTGATTATCCTTTTGTTGCTGTGTGCCTTCATGTGTGGTCTTTAGTTTATCCCACATTTCCTTAGCTTTACTACAGCTTGATACTTGATGAAACAAGTTATCACTGATTGATGCGAAGATGATATTCTTCGCGCTTCCGTTAAATTCCAACTCTTCCTTAGAAAATTTATCATACTCCTTGTCAACCCCGTTGACCATCATGCTCCAGACCTCATGCTTCTTTCCCATGGTATAAGCTTCAATCCTTACCTTCCAAACAGCATAGTTAGTGCCGTCAAGAGTTGGAGGAAATAGTCTAGAATCACCACCCATAATAGATCGACTTGTCGATTTGTTACAATCGATGAACAAGTCAGGCTCTGATACCAATATATATACACATGCATGCGCATGAGGCGCGTGCATACGCTACCATGTCACCAAGTCATCGGCAATGTCCACATGATAAATAAAAAGTAATTTTTTATATTATTTTAAATATAAATAAATTAAAAATAAATCCAAAAAATTCAGAAAAATTCTCAAAAAATCCCTAAAAATAAGAAAATTCGAGCGTCCTTGGTTCAACATTATAGCACATAGGGCTTCGGCGCGACTACAGCACTTCGCTCGTAAACTCGCGCCTAACTTGCAAAATATAACTCCTTTTTAATCAATTTTTTTATCATGAATTAAATAATCTATCATTCTAAAATGTCAAATTTAATAAATAACAAGAGAATAAATTTTTATCTAAAATATATTCTCATTTCTTTTAGAAAATAAAACTAGAAAAATGAATGAGTGTATACAAAAATATTTTCTCTTATTGTTTGACATTAAAACTTAATTATAATCTAAAATATAAACTGCTAATAATCTAATTTCAAATATCTCTATTTAATTATTCATGATTATCTAAAAAATTAGTACATTTTTAGATTATAACTTTAAATTTCATATACACTTATGATGACATACATAAAAATGGAATGGTTTGTGCCTTAATTAGCATTAACAAGCATATAATTACTAGTATAAATTTCATGTTATGAGTGCCCTCATGACCATGCTTATCTCCTCAATCACCTTTTGATGAACTCGATTTTGTAGTGATTTACGTTGTTGTTGATGAAAGATATGAAGGAGGCGTCACACTTTCTCTGTCTTATTTTTTCTTTATTTTGAATCAGATGTGCCCCGAGTTTATTTAATCAAATACCTTTGATTAGCTAAACCCATCGGAACCCTAAGGCACTAGCACATGTCTCACCAAGGGGTACTCTCTTTTTAGTCCCACATGGGCCACATCAAAAATAAAATTAAGTATAAAATGGACCCACTTCCTAAATATTTGACATGCATGGTAAATATTGGGCCTCTCTCTTCTTCTTTTTTTGTGATGAGTCACTTATATGGCTACCACACAAGCACTCAATCCCTATAGGTTGCCACATGGCAGGCACCACATGTACATGCCCTAAGCACCAAGCACTCCCCACATTGGGTGACGTGTCATGGCGTAATAGGCTGCAATAAAACCCCTCTTTTTTAGCCTTTAAAAATAATTTATAAAAGCCCTTAAAAATTGATTTGTACTAAATTTGATCTCCCTAAAAAAACAAGGTATGATAACTGATAACATGTATATTTAACTAATATTCATGCTTATTTTATGTAATTATGATACATCTTATCATAGTTTTTATGAATTTTCTCCATTGGTATGTCATTCTACTAAAGTTCATATTTATGCATTATTTATGGTTAATTATGTGCTTTATGGATGTTTAATCTTTTACAAGGTTAAATAAATAGAAACTAATTACTTTCCTGAATTTATTTTGACTTTATTACATGATTAGAAGATTTAATTTCAACAAGAGAATGTTTGGATGATATAAAATAGACTTCTTAAGAAATTATCTAGGTTTATTTTGAATTCATCTTATATGCTCCTTTTAATTTGTATTTTTAGATGGCATAATATTAAAGATGAAGAAATTTGTGATCCAATGGAGAAAATTTGAGTAAAAAAAGAGTTATATTTTTAAAGATATTGATTTCTAAATTTTCTGGATTTTTTTGGATTTTATTTTGATTTTAATTCCTTTAAAAAATGGCAAAAAGGGGGATAATTTCCCACAGGAACTGCACGCTGATATGGCGTGGGGCCCGCGTGGATATGACATGGCACGCAAGGCCACGTGGCAGCACCACACAGAACAACGCGAGCGCCCGCATGGTGCTGATGTGGCGCAGACGCGTGGCAGGGCCACACGACTCCACTCGGATGCCAAGGTGGCGCCTACGTGGTAGGACAGAGTCAGGCTGGCAGATGATGGGACCACGGGTATAGTGGGCCCATGTTATAGTATTGGGGCGGGAACGCATTTGTGTTGTATTGCCCCACCTTTTATACTTGCGCATTCCGTTTATTTCCTCTGTGTGAGACTATGTTCCCTTTTAATCTCTTCTTTGCCGGACATTGATAACATGCATTTATAACTACAATTCTTATCTTATTTCACTCATATTCATGCTTATTTGATGTGAATATGATGCATGTTATCATACTTTTTAGGAATTTTCTCCATTGGTATGTCATTTCACTAAAGTCGATATTTATGCATAAATTAGGGATAATTTCATGCTTGATGGATGATTAGTCCTTTCCAAAGTTAAAATTAATAGAAGTTAATCTCTTTTTGAATTACTTTTTACTTTAGTGTATGTTTTGAAAGATAATTTCAAGATGAAATTATGATTAAGAACAATTCTTAAGAAATGAGTTAAGTTAATTTTTAATTCATCTTTATTTCTTCTTTGAAAGTATATTTTAGATGACATGATATTAAAAAGGAAGAAATTTTTGATCCAATGGAGAAAATTTGGATTAAAAAAGAGTTGTATATTTAAAGTTATGAATTTCTGAAGTTTAAGCCTTTTTTTTAATTTTTTATCTTATTTTAAATTGATTTTTTTTATTATTAAAATCACAAAAAAGGGGGGTATTATGGTCCACAGACCCCGAAGCTGACATGGCGCGGAGCTGATGTGGCACGCGGGATCCGCGCGGATGCGACGAGGCACGCAAGGCCACGTGGCAGGGCCGCGCGGGCCCACGTGAGGCGCAGGTGGCGCACAGGGCGCGGACACGTGGCAGGAAGCCACACGGGTCCACGCGGACGCCCGTGTGGGATGCCACGTGGCAGGATGGCTGGCAACTGAAGGGCCCACGGGTTAGTGGGCCTTGGTAATAGTATTGGGGCGGTAATGCAATAGCGTTAAACCGCCCCGGTATTTAAGCTTGACATCTCCCATTTTTTTCTCCATGTGGGACTATGTTCCCACACTTTTTTTTTTGCAAGCGACGTGGCGGCAACGCAAGCGTTGGATTCGGTCAGGACGACGGAGATCGCGTGGACCCGAGTCCACGCGATGATCAATCAAGCACGTGCGCATATTAGAGTTTAAGTGAACACGATCGAGGCGTCATATTGTGCCACGTGGCTTCATCGGACGGCTAAGACTAATCGCGATGTTCTTTGGAGAAACTCGACGATGCGTGGACGTTTCAAGAGCATCCGATCTTTGTGGGATGGTTATGATCCATTGTGATCTTGGCGTAAGATGGAGCAACACATGGACGCTCTCCAATGGTTCGATGGAAGATCCAGCGATGGAAAGTGAAGCTAATTAACGAGGAAGCACGGACGGCCGTGATGCATCGAGGAAGTGATGGACGGAGGGGCGGCATCGTGACTCATCAGACGGTGAACGTTTCATCCGACGGGGGATCACCATCGGGCGGTGGATGCTCGAAACATTGTTCATGATCGTGGCGTACTTGATCGTGTGATCATGATCGTCCACTCAACTTGAGGCGATCGGACGGCTGGCGGTTGTCGCTGAAGACTTCTACACGATCGCGGTTCAATCGCCACGCGATCGCGATCGTGGCGTGATTGAACCGCGATCGTGCCTCACCTATGGGCAATCATGCCATGATTCCTTTGAAGTGAGGGGCCACGATCGTCGTGGGATCGTGGCCATCACTTTCACGAGATCAAACGGCCATAATTTTTGGGCCAAAATCTCCTTTAAAAGATGATGTATCCTCTCCTTTGTTCTTCGACTTTTGATTGATTCGTGAAGCAATTAAGTGAGTTTGGAGCAAAATCTTAAGTTCTTCCTGATCCCTCTACGTGTAGACTCAATTGCAAAGCAATTGCAGCCGGATTGATCACGAATTCCTCCTTGATTTCATCGAATTTTCCCCTTGAATTTCGAACGTCTGCGAGGAAGAAATCAAGAAAATTCGCTGCAATCCACATGAATTGAAGCAACATTCTTTCGGTAATCGGGTTAGTAGTGAAATTCAATCGATTATCAAGAGGTAATTTGAGTTTTTATAAGACTTTGAAGTTTAATTTCGCAAATTAGTTCTTAGTGTTCTTCATTTTCCCCATATTTTAGTCTGAAAAATTTCTGATTTTGAAAACAAGATATCTCTCTGATTATAATTCCAAATCACTTAATTTTAGTTTCATTAGATTCCTCTTTTCATCAGCTTTCCGTGGATAGAAAATTCATAGAATTCCGAGTTCATTTAACTCTTCACTTTGACATTTGACCGAGCACTCTTCATTCTTCATCATAATTCAAATGTTGACTTTCGGGGTCAATTACTTTCAATTTACAAATCAGAATTTGATCATTTTGGTCTCTTTAGATTCCTCTAATTCTTAAATTTCCATTTATATATAAATTCCAAGATTTGGATATCATTTGATCAGTCTATTTGAAGTTTTCCTCTGAGGTGTTCATTTCAGGGATTTTATGATATATGATTTTCAATAATTCATAGTAAATCAATTTCTTATCCAAAAATCACGAATTCTATATCAATAAATTACATTTTCTCTCGAGTTTCAAAATATATAATTTTCATAATCGTCTGACACCTTTTGATTCTCTGATTTTATAGAACACTTACTATTGGTCAAAGTCAACACTTTGACTTTGACTTTTGACTTTTGACTTTTCTCTGTCAAATCCGAGAATTCAATTCTTAAAACTTCTTATTTAGTCTATTTATATCACTTCTATTCATTTCATCATAGTTTACTTCTTTTAAGCATCTTTTAAACCTAAGTTTGATGAAGTCAACTCTGCAATTAAATTCAACCCTGCTCTCTGTGGATCGACCTAATACTTACACATTACTTGATTTTATATCTTATCTTTGTGAGTTCAGTTTTATAAATTTTTTTTGACTTACGTTTGTGTGTTTAACGGCCGCACTAAAACGCTTCGTCAGACACGTGGCAGAAAAATGCGCGTCAGATGAAATCGTGGATTAAGAAGCGTCAATCAGGTGAACTCCGGTCAACCCGATCGCCATCAAGCACACATGCATTAAAAGAGACTTAAGTGAGCGCGGACGGCTGAGATTCGATTGTATTTTCGACGACTTACCTGGCAACATGTGGCTTTGTGAGGAGGCTCCAATCAAGATCGGACACGCGAAATAAGCGGAGATCGTGGGTCCGCGTCGTGGGATTGTAGGCCACTTAAGCGCACCATCGTGGTCATCCAACCACTCTTCATCAAATCGAACGGTCTGCAATCTTTGCGGTTATTTTCCTATAAAACAGTGTTCTTCCTCCTTTGATCAATAACTCTTGATAAATCGTGAAGAAATTAAGTGATTTTGATGGCATATCATCAGTTCTTCACGATCCCCATGTGTCATAGACTCAATTTCGATCGGATTGATGCAGAATTGATTGCGAACCCTTGCCGATTTGATTCATTTTCTCCCCATGAATGCCGAACGTATGCCGAGGAAGAAATCGAGCAAATTCTCTTCAATCGACCCAATTTGGACCCCAGTCTTTGCGTCAATTATGTTAGTAGGGTGAATCGATCATTCATCTTGCAACAATTGTAATTTAGATTATATTTAGGTAGTTAATTTCATCTTTTAATTCAATTTTTTCTTCATTTTTGCCCAAATTTGGTTCGGATTTTTCTGATTTTGAAACAAGGATTTCTCCCTGATCTTAAGCCCCGAATATTTGATTCTAATGTCATTGGATTCCTTGTTTCATCAGCTTTCTGTGGATAGAAAAATTGGCAAATTTTATCATCATTTGACCCTTCAATTTAATGTTTGACCATCTACTATTCATTTTCAATCCAAATTTGAGCGTTGACTTGCGGGTGCAATTTCGTTTAAAATACAAGGTGAAATTTATAAATTTTGGTCTATTTGAAATCCTCTGGTTGTTAGCTTTTCATGCATATGTGAATCTCAAGATTTGATTATCATTTAGTTAGTCAATTTGAAGATTTACACCGAAGTGTTCATTTCGGGATTTTTCTAACCTTTGATTTTCAATAATTCATAATAAATCCAATTCTGCTCGAAAAATCACAAAAGATATATCAATAAATTGCATTTTCTCTCTAGTTTCTAAATATATAATTTTTGTAATATTTTAAGATCTTTTTATTCTCTGATTTTTTAGAAAGTCAACTCTTAGTCAGAGTTAATGCTTTGACCTTGGCTTTTGACATTTCTTCTTAAAATCAGTTTCTAAATTCTTAAAATATCTTCTATGATATAATTCTATAATTTTCATTAATAATCGTATAAAGTCATTTCTTAATATACCTAATTAAACCAAAGTTTGACTAAGTCAACTCCGCGATCAAAGTCAACCGTGTTCTCTGTGGATCAACTTGGTCTTTATAGTATACTTGATTTTATATTTTTGTTACTGTGAGTTCGGAATTATAAATTTTTTTTGACCGACATTTGTGTGTTTTAACAACCGCATAAAACGCTTCGTCAATAACCCAAAATGTGAGAACCCAAAAGGGTGGCATATTCCATGCCCATAAAAACTTACTTTGGTAATTACTAAGAAAGTTTTTTAATTAAAAATGGACTTCACAATGAGTAAAAAGGTAAAAGTATTTGTGAAATATATGATGCAATTAAACCAAAAGTAAAATATATAAATCATGAAAAATAAAAATGTGCGTAAGAAAATGGATAACATTTGTGCCTCACCCATAAAGGTCACATTTCATGAAATTGAAAGGACATTTTCTTTCATCCGAAGAAAGAGAAAGCTACATACCAAGACATGCTTACCTAATTTAAAATTTTCAAGGAAAAATGTAGCAAGGGATACTTGTGGAAGTGTCTCTTGAAACTCAAGATTTCCAATGGCTAAGGGGGCAATTTCAATCAAATGAAGACTCTATGGTGGAGATTAAGAAATAGAGGTTAGAAGAATATTCATACCATGCTAAGTACATAGATTCCTTGGCTGTTTTATGATGCAGATTGGTAAGCATATGAAAACAATAAAATTACGTACACAAACATGGTTTATGGAAAGCTTTGGAGTTGCACAAATATGTCCTTGTCCCTTGCAAGGCAAATGAACGTATGTCAACAATAAATATGGAGTAAATCAGTAATGGTGGATTAAAAATTAGTGCTTGAGTAAATGACATGAGCGATAAATCTCAAGCATCCATGAATTTTTATGGATTTCTTGGAATTCTTTAAGGCTTAAATGGGGCCCACCTAGATTGGCTGAATGTGGTAGCACAATGACGTGTGGTGCCACATGACAAAAGCTATGGGCACAACATTGGAGAGTATGGAAGTATTAATTTTGTTTAAATGGGTGCTCAATAGAAAGAAATCTATAACTATTCAGCTCAGTGTATAGTCTAGATATTGTAAAACTTACTCAATGTGAGACTAATATATAGTTAAAAAAATTTCAAGTGACAAAGCCACAAAAAGAGTGTCAAATCTAGCGGGTTATTTTTAAATTTTTATCATTACCTATAACTCGAGGGGGTACACGGCATGATAGGAGTGAATGATGATTTTAAAGAAACTCCATTTAATTCCAGTCATTTGATGGAAGGATTCTATCTCAAGTATCCAACATGGCCACTCCCTATTCACTAAGGAAGTGAGCCACTATGCCCCACAAAGATGACATAGGACATCTTTCTCAACATCAATCTTCACCAAAGAGGGATCAAATGCTGATGCGTTTCCTACATTTTCCCGTATTCATCAATCAATCGGGATCACAAAATTGCAACCCATTAACAGCCCTTTTTCATGTCCTCATCCAAGATTGTCAAGCAATGTGATGTCATCTTCACTGTTGATTTCACTAGAGAAAATTTTATGATCATGCTTCTCTTAGTGATTCAAACCCTTAAATAGTTATATGTCTTCTCTCACCACATTTTCTTGGACAAAATCATTCTTTAGAGCCTTGTTGATTCCTTGACCCTTGAATATCTTGATTTTAATATAATCTAGACTAATTTATGCAATAAATGAGTCCTGAAGATTAATATTTGGAGCCAAATTGGGAGAAAATTGGCACTTTGGGTGCTGGAATTTTGCAAAGAAGACTCAGTTTGGGTTTTCTTTAATTTGGGGACGAATTTGAGAAAATTTTTAGTGATTCTTAGTTTTTAGTGTCATTTTCTCTAACATATCATCAAATAGGTTTAGAAAAATAGATTAATTGTTATCAATTTTTAATGATATTTTAGTTCTCTCCAACTTCTCTCCATAATTTGCTCCTTTGATTTGAATCCACTTGGCACTTGATTTGATTCATTGGAAAGATATATCTTCCATTTTCTAATGATCCTTCTTTTTACAAAGTTCTCACTACATTTTGCTACTAAAGTTCACCAAAGTTTAAGATATCTCACAAAACCCTAATTCTTCATGGGTTCGACCCTTATTCACTAATTATAGTGGGCATTAATCATCATTTAAGAGAGTTTGAACTTTATTTTTTACCCTTGATTGCATGTTATCTATGACTTCACAATTTAGACTCATCATGCATAAAAAAAGTGTGATGGCATCTAAGAAATATTGAGGCCAATATAGCATATATGAAAAATTTTACTGTATCTCTATGAAACAATATGTGCCAATGTTTAAAAGCAATGCACTCATGCCTTACCTTTGTGTATTTACTCATTTATCATCTCCACAAATTTTGTTTCTTTTTGCTTGATCTGAAGTGATAACTTACCTAGTCCTGATCTGTACCAATTTTTACACCATTACTCATCACACATAGTTGAGGAAGAGAAGATAAGTGAAGTGTGGTTTTATGGAAGAGAATTGCCTAGGTCCCATAAACCCTACCCCTTAAGTCCTTATATATTGAGCAATCATTTTTCACAAAAACCAACTTTGTTATATATTTGCCATGTTAGCTAAAAACCTTATTTTTATAAATTCATGCATGGAAGATAATAAATAATAATAATAAAAGAGGAGATATGAAAAAATAGAGAAGCAAATGGAGGTGATAGAAATTTTGAGAAAGATGATAAGAAAAAAAAGGATATAAGAGAGATTATGGGCAGAGGACAGTTGTGGCAAATAGGGATGGCTGACGAGAAGAATCCCCAAGGTCATAAAAAACACATGGATAAGTGTCAAAACAAGTTCCAAACTCATCAAATTAAAGTTACAATCACGAATTAAAGAGTATAGTGGTGAATAGGGATCGGATCCACAGAGAATTAAGGTAATTTTGAGGTATTTCATCACATTTGATCAAATTGGATGATAAATTGAGGCAAGAAATTATGAAATTTGGTAGATTTTGACATAGAACTCAATGAAAAAGTGATGGAGAATTATTTTAGAAACATGAACACAAGGGTTCTAAGTGAACCTATCCTCCTCCTCCTCCTCCTCTTCCTCCTCTTCCTTATCCACCAACTTGATAAATCATCCATTAATTAAATGGATGAAGAAGTCCTCTCTAAATAATTAAAGAGAGTGTAGATCTTAAGGGATTTATTTCCCCTCCTTCCTCTATTTTACACTGATTTAATGATTGACTTGGTCAAAAGAATTAGCCTTATCCTTAGATACTTAGAATTCCTTGAATGGACCAAGTCAACCACCCCTTTTCCTTTGATATAGGTTCCTTATTTTCCAAACTTTCTCCACCATATCATAGGTACCTTATATCATTTTAATTAATGATCTCAAAAGAAAATCAATAGGAAACCTCTTTGAATTACATCCCTTATTTTCTTTGAAACCACCTCTAGTTAGAATCATAGGAGAGATCAATCACTCATGGAAGAAACTATCTTCTTAACCTAGTCAAGACAAGATATTGACATGAGTAAACCATGCAATCACAAGCTTATAATCAACATGAAGAAGCTGCCTCAAAATTATCCTCCAAATTATCCAAGACCCCAAGAAAAGTTCAAGGCCAACAAGTTTATATATCCTATCCTTAAACCATTATGAGAGAAAAATGGATCACCTTAAAGAAGGATATAACCCAAAGGAGATCAGCTAAGCTACGGTTGACAGGAATAAAGAAATCCTTGTTCAAAGGTGACTAATGGTGTCGCACTGCTCCCACATTGCCTCCCGCTTGGTCCACACTTCTACAACTACAGAGGAAGACTTGAGTTGCCCATGAGGAGAGGCTTGAGACAAATGAGGCCTTCCATGAAGTCAATACAACTGCTAAAACCAATCAAGAGGATAAGATTACTCTACGGGTCAGTCTCTTACAACTTTGAAGCGACGAGAATATATGAAATACCTCAACGAGTCAACCTAGAGAAGCCTGCACCTTGAAGACTATCATCCACGATAACAGCCTCTCAACGGATCACACGGTGGAACACTCTTTGACCTGAGCATTAAGGATCGCCTTACATTATCTTCACGGCTACTACAACACAACTGTCGAGATTCTGCAGTTCCGTTGACTGCCATCACAAGCGTCACTTACGAATTTCTGAAGATCAACGAAGGTGGGTTGGAGAAGAGCATACCCAGGTGAAAGCTGAGCGCGCAACCTCCTCGCACGGAGCTTCACGACGAAAAGGTCAAACCAGTCCGTCATTCGCACGAGCAACGCGATCATCACCATCTACACATCAGCAAAACCGCCGTATCAACATTCGTCGACTGGCAGTCTCTCTCCCGACCTTCCTCTAGACGAGATGGCATCATACACACTCAATCCGGAAGAGCAGTCGCGGCGTAAATCGACCAGTCCTACTGCTATATCAATTTGGATTTAGATTAGTGTCTAACGGTCGCTACATCAACGGAATCGCATGCATCTTCAAGGATGTGAGAACAAAACGTCGACTGCGGACTGCCATCACGGAGCATGAAGTTATCACGGAGGCTCACGAGAAGACAACAAGATTTCCGAGATCGTCCCATGACGTCGGATCTACCGACGAACTTTATCCGACAACGTCCACCCAAAAAAAAGTTTTCAACATCACTACGAATCCGAAAGTTTGACAGACGATAATTGCAAATTCACTAAAAGACAAAACGGAAATACCTGAGTAACTGCCCACTCGCGAAGCAACTCCCGCAAACGACGCCTCGCCATAACTTCTTCCTTTTTCTTTCTATAAAACAAACGCTTGTAAACAAACGAAGATGATATTGTTGAATGAAATTGGTTACCTTTGGTTCGCTACCTGTGTTTGTGTGTTTCTCCGTATCTCCATCTTCATCCTCCCGCCTCCATTTCATCTTCCGAGTTCTATCCTCCACCGTCTGTTCTCCCTCCCGCTCTTTCGCTTTGCATTACTGTCGGTCAGAGACTATCGAGGAAATATAATTTCATTTGGCGTCTTCAAGAGCGTTACCTTCCCGCCCCGGCCAGGTAACATCCTCAATTCCTGTCAAAGTGATTATCGGTTCTATTTCCAATATCCGTAAGTCCAACAATCGTCACCAATTCTCTTCGCGATCATTCCTTCCACATTAATCTCTCCGTCTTCCTCCACTGTCACTGCCCCAATCATCTTCCGACACCCTACCACCTATTTCTGCTTCTAGTTCTCTATTCTCTCTTTCGACGTCCCTTCCACCTCCTCGACTCACTGTCTTATCATTTATACAATCATTACATTATTACTTATTACATATCCTCTATTTTATATTTCTCTATATAATCTTCTCTAAAGTCTAAAACTTATTCCCACTGATATCTCATCATAGATCCTCCAATAAATTTGTAGGACTATTTCATCATTAACTTATCAGGTTTTCTCCTCCTTACATATTTCTTTCATCACATCTTCCTCTTCACACCTTCATATTCATACATAAACATACCTTCTTAGAAATATCCTACATCAAAAAGCCATGAACTAAAATATCACTCGATTTGGATCAAGATTCTCCGAGAATTCAAAAAATAAAAATTAGGTAGAAAATCGATTGCAAGGAGAGAAAAAACTGAAATTAAATCTAAAATTAACCTAATCTACAATTCAAAAATGAAATCTGATGTTATAGGAAGAGATATTACGAGGAAAACACTAATTTTGACTCGAGGTAGTGCTCGAAATGATCCAATTGATCACCGGATCAAAGGCTTTTCATTCCGTAATTTGGAAGACGATCATCGGCATTCAAGAAGCAATTTCTACCTATTTTTTTTATAAAATCTCACTTCCACACAATCTTTGGACACGTAAATTTATCTAAAAGATGAAGAAACAAAGAGATTCAAGGACCGAGATGTCTAAATAGTTTGATTACTTGAAACACACTTGAATGGTTTACATCATCGATGAACATGTGTATTTATAGGCAGGTTTGGGCGTAGCCGTTAGATTTGGCTCTTCATCTTCAATCAACAGCTTAGATAAAACATTTGGATGTGAATCATTGCTATTAAGTCACATCCGTCCAATTGAAGATGGAGTGCTCATATTTTGCAACGTCGCGCTTGAAGAAGAAGCATTGCGCAATCATGTTCGTCCGATTGGGAATCAATGCTTGAGATGTCACCACGCGTCCACTAAAGTCCATCGGACACATTTAATCTCAGCCATTATAACTCTTCAGATGAACGGATGAGATTAAATCTTTTTAAAATGAATTATCGCCCAATCAAAGTGCACCACGTACCCCCTCACTTAAGTGAAGATCGACTATCGCGATTTGATTCCTGCGATCGCACGCTCCACATTTCACCACGTCACCTACACATAAAAATAAACAAAATAATCACACATGGTGAAAATTAAAGTGAATTGACAGCTATATAACATATGAGTGATTAGTGAGTTTGAAAAAATCCTGAAAAGGGTGCTTAATCTTACTAATCACTCTCGCGCGCACATATGCACACACACGCGCATACGCGTACACACACGCACACACATGCGCACATGCAAACCTAAATTATTGTATAAAAGTATTTTCTCTTATTATTTAACATTAAAACCTAATTATAGTCTCAAATATAGATGGGAATAACCTAATTGTGAAATATTTCTCTTAATTATCCATGATTATCCCTAAAATAGTGTTTTTTAGATTATAACGTAAATTTTTATATAATGATAGATATAAACTCAAAACATGATAACATGCATAAGAATGGAATATTTTATGCCTTAATTTGCATTAAGAATCATATAATTTCATGTGTAAGTTGCATGTTATCAATGGCTAATCATGATTGATTCAAATTGAGCAGCTCATGATTCCAGACTCGAATGTAGAATTTTTCAAATCAGAATAATATCAATCAATATTGATTGAAATAAAGCAGGAAAGAAGGGGGTTTGTGACAGCCTTTAGTGGAGAAAAATGAAAAAACAGGAGGCTTGCTCATGACATCCCCTACTAACCTATTGTATATTAGTGAGGTCACTCATTCCCCTAATTATGTTGCCTTCTTCTACCCTTTTCATTGTATCTTCCAAGGCTTGTGTACTGGTGTAAGGATTGATTTGGGGCATGGGAGTAGCTATGGCATCTATGAGCTCGTGTTGGACACTCCCTCTTGAGGACTTCTATCCTTTTTTTTACTTCCATATCTACTTCTTCTCTTTTGTGGCATCATAGACTAGGGCATCTATGTTTTTCTAAATTACAAAAATATTATTATGCCTAAGATTTTATTCCATTATCCCCTCTCCCCAGGACTTAGTGCATGGTGACATTTGGGGGCCCTCCCATGTTGCATCTCCTTCATGGAGAATTACACTTGAGTTTGGGGCTACCTTTATTATATTATAATCATTGAAAATTACATTCGAGTCAACTGGGTGTATCTCATCAAAGGTTGTACTCAAGTTTTTGACATTGTTTGCCACTTTGTTCAAGAGATCATCACCCAACATTCCATTACACCCGAAACCCTTCAAATAAAAAATGCCCTACAATTTGTGTAAGCATCTCTATAGATTTGTTGTGATGATCGAGGTTGATGGATTCTGAGGTCTATAAACTTTCCAAAATTTTGATCAAAACATTGAATACAGTGGAATTCATGGAATCAGATATTCAAAACATTAAGACACCAAGAAAAAAATGATCCTATCATGCAGTATGTATGAGAAAACATACTTAGAGGGTTTCCTTGAAGGAGTTCTTGAAGCTATTCAAGTGTCTAGCCTCTACCAGTATCCACATGGTCTCCGGATGGTTAGATTTCCTCTTCAAAGCTCTTCACCAAGAGAGAAAGAGAAGAAAGGAGAGAATTCCCACTAGGCTTGCATGGGTACCTTCAATTATGATCGTTCTCCCCCTAATTTAAAAACATTTGGTATGAGGATGATTTTTTATAAAAACCCTTATAATTATATCTATATCCACCAACATCCATAGACCTTATGTGTGTCACCCTTTAGGTCCATATATCTCACTAGTTA
The DNA here is from genome assembly GCA_024174645.1 of Lemna minuta. Lineage (NCBI taxonomy): Eukaryota > Viridiplantae > Streptophyta > Magnoliopsida > Alismatales > Araceae > Lemna > Lemna minuta. The sequence continues at coordinate 4,246,980 of CM044104.1, read as the reverse complement.
ATAATTCTATGGACCAAATAACACCTTATTGGTCAACCTTAATTAATTATCCACAACAACATATAGATTATTTAATCAAGGATTGATTTAACCTAATCGATAAGTTGAGTTGTAAGCCCATCGGATGCAAAGCTACACCACGTACTCTAGGAGATATCGAGTATGTAAGAACTCTCTTATGGAACCTTTCCGTCATCGATTATCATGTATGTATAATCCTTCATTTGGACAAGACTCATGGATGACTTAGGGTATAGTCAACTGTCAAAACCCTGATCAATCACTCAAGTTAGTAATGGTGCGTGTAGGAAATCATTGGGAACTCCTCTGATATTTCTACTATCTTGTCCAAGGATTTCATCGCATCTCATTCCTTGAGTCAATCTCCTCAAATACCAAGGGCAAATGATCTCATTTTGATCACACAATCATCTTCCTGGGCTTCATGTCGTATCCAATATATGACTTTTTAAATATTATATGCCTAAATATTCGTACTTCCTAATCAAAACATAATCATTCATCCACAAGATGTCTTTGGCGTCTCAAGTCAAAGGACCACATACACAAACATGACATTAATCAACCTGATTGATAATTTGGTATAATACCATTAAGGGATTCATACGAAAGAGTTCAGTGAACTCTTTCTCCAAAGAGCACATGTTATCTATCCTTAATGTCTCTACATTGATGGCTACAAGATCAGCCATACTCATCATATGAGTCGGATCAGATAGTGTTATTATTTCCAGATAAGTCGATGTTCCTCTTTAATATCCAACGAATAAGAATATTTAGAACATATGTTTAATGACTAGTGATCATTATATTATAATCTCATCATAATTCACTTAGTTATTGCATATGCTCATGGACTTCATTGCAAACATCACACAAGAATGATAATGAATAAATATCATTTCAATGAACAAAAACAAGATACATGGAAGTGTGATTGGCTCATGGGCGACATAATATCCATCATAGATATCATTCACCAAACAACATGCTGGCTCACTTCACCATAAAAATGGCATTGTGGAAAGAAAACATCACATCCTACTTGACATTAATCCCACAAAACTCTATGAAATGTTTGCCCCTCACTATGTACGATTGTATACGATCATGATGACCACTTATCTTCATAATTGTCTTCCTTCCTCTCCTTTGGGATTAATGTCAATTCCTTTTTATTGCCTCTTTTGTGATGCTACCATATTTGACTTATTTCTACATGTCTTTGGGTTTATAGCTTTCATTCATGACCATACTCCATCTCTCTCTAAGCTTGCTCCTCAAGTGCTAAGGGGAGTTTTTGTTGGTTACTCTCACAGAAAAAGGGATATCATGTTTACTTTCCTAATATGCAGTGATATGTCATATAGATTAATGTCATTGTTGATAAGGATGTTCCTTACTTCTTTGCTTGAGCATTCTCCTCTTGCCCACCGAGTTTTCCCTCCAACCCCAGTTCAATTACTACTACACCTTCAACCATTCCCCCTTCCTTGCTCATGTCTGACTCCACCTACACAACTAGAGATGGTATGTAATTTGCTGCCATCCATGCCCCTGACCAACTCCTCCACTCTACTAGCTGACCCTTGTATATGATTTTCAATTGAGACCACCCCTTTACCACCACCACCACTCATTAACACATCACTTGATGATCTCCATCTTCCTATTGCCTTGTGTGTAGGCAAACACTCATGTACCCAACATTCCCTTGGCTGATTCATATCTTACAATTACCTTCACCCAAACATTGCATGCCTTTAGCTTTTTGTGTCTCTTAAGTTGTTACCCACTTTGTATCATGAATCTCTTCAAGTACCTAAGTAGAAGGTGGGCATGGATCTTGAGTATTGAGCTTTCCTACATCAGTATAAATGGAACCAAATGTCTGATAACATGCAATTTATACATGTAATTATGTTATTATTAAAGAAAATTTACGCATAAAGCATTCCATTCTTATACATGTTATCATAATTTTACAACATATCTATCATTTCATACATTTTTAAGTTATAATCTCAAACTGTATTATTTTAGGAATAATTATGCATAATTAAAGAATATATTTTAGATTAGATTATTCACATCTATATTTCAGATTATAATTAGGATTTTAATGTTAAATAATAAGAGAAACTACTTTTTCTACTCTCATTAATGAGTGTCTTTTTGAAATATAAATTGATTATCTTGTTATTTATTAAGTTTGACTTTCTTAAATGATAGATTATTTAATTTATGATATTTTGGATTAATTTGGAGTTATGTTTTGAAAGTTATGAAATTTTCTAATTTTTTGGGATTTTTCTAGAATTTATCCAAAATTTTTTAGTTTATTTCAAATTTATTTATATTTAAAATAATATAAATATTTTTTTTATTTATCGCGCTGATGTGACATCACGTTGATGTGTCGACACATGGCAGTGTATGCACGCGCCACGTGTCTCACACTACGCACGTGATTATCATGTGATTAAGCGGTTAAGCACCTTGTTAAGGGTAGATGCTAACCATTTAATATCTCGTATATTTTTATACGAGATATTTGCTCTTATTTTTCATATGTGGGACTATCTTTTTGTTTTTCTATCTTCGCAAGTGACGTGGCGCACTCATAATCATCGAATTGACATAGATTAATGCGATTTAATCTCCGCCCCTCATTTTCATTTAAGTAAGGGGGTACGTGGCAGCATCTGAGTGGATGATGATTTGTTTTATTAAATGGATCAATCATAATGGTTCATTTGAAGAGTTATAACGGCCAATATTTAAAGCGCCATCTGAGAATTTGAAACTTTGATTTATCATGAGACGGACGAGATCTTGTGATGCTCTCTCTTCACAGATCACGTGGCGCGATCGTGATGCTCCGATGAAGATCTGACGGTCTCGACTTAACCATAAGTATTCACCTCTTCAGATTCCATCGCGACCATTGATCTCATCAAGGAAAAGGTCTAACGATCATGCCCAATTTTTAAAACATTATAAATCCTCTCTCTTTGACAAGAAATATATTCTTGGATGTTTCAAGCTATCCAACTATTTAGACATCTCAATCCTTTAATCTCTTGATTTCTCCCTCTTTCAAATCGATTTCCACGTACTAAAGTGCTTGAAATAAAGATTTCATCGAAAGAATAGGTATAAATCGCCTCTTAAATGCATAATTTTGTCTTCGAAATCGCGGAATGACAAGCCCTTGATATGGCGATCAATTGGATCATTTCGAGCGCGAATTCAGGTTAGATTATATCTTTTCTTGGTAATGTTTTTATTTCAAATTTTAGATTAGTCGACTTTTAGATTTATTTTTTGGTTTTCTCTCTCTTCACGTTTAGAAATTCTATCTAATTTTTGCTTCATGATTTCTCCGTGAATCTTGATCTAGATTGAGTGATTTTTGATTCCGTGGATTTGTCTTGAAGTTTTCTTTCCAAAAAATCCCTAATTTCTCACCTCAATTCCTTGTCCAATTTTGATCAAATTTAAAGAACACTTCAAAAATACCTTAATTCTATATGGATTCAACCGCTATTCACCAGTGCACTTTTAAATTCTTGATTTTCACCTTCAGTTGGTGAGTTTGGAAAATGTTTTGGCATGAATACGTATGTTTTTTACGATAGCATGGATTTTTCTCGTCAATGTCTCATCCCACAAATGTTAGTCTTGTGACATTCAAGTGAGTCTCTATGCTAAAAGATAAACTTGATGTCATCATGGCCCATTAGAAGCCATGACTAGTGGCCATAGGATTTACTCAAACTTACACTATTTACTATATTAAGACATTTTCTCTAATAGTTTGCCTATTGACAGATCAACACCGAGTGGTCATCAATTGCACATGGTCAAGAGTCAAAAATAAAGTCCAAACTTACCAATTTGATGAAAAATATCTTGAATTGAGGGGTATAATGGTAAATATGGGTCGAATCCACAGGGAATTAGGAAAATTTCTGATGATCTCTTCAAATTTGATCAAATCAGACAATGAATTGATGGTAGAAATTGGGGAAAATATTAGATTATGGAACTTCAAGACGATTCCATGGAATAAAAAATCATCGAATTTGACTTTGATTTCGCCAAGAAATTGAAGATCGAAGTGGGAGGTATTTTTTGAAACTTAAAATCGCGATTTAACAAAAAATCTAAGCTAAATTAAACTTAATTCTTAATCTAAACAAAAATTAAAAGGTAATAGATGAAAAATTAGTAAAAAACTGCTTCCACTAACCCAAGATTACGATTGGATTAACCCAATTAATCGCCGGAATCAAGGCTTTTCATCAAAAATCCAAAAATCGCGATCGTAGAGTTCAAGCGTTGATTTCTTCCTCGTCTTTCATCCAAATTTTGATCTGAAGCACTCTGTGGACGCGTAATTGAGTCTAAAAGAGATTACGATCAAGATATTCAAGAGATTTGGTGTCAATTTGATTGATTTGCTCTCAAATGCTTTACAAATCGGAAGAACATTTCAATTTATAGGGATTTTGGTTTTAACCATCCGATCGAATTAATCAATGGCTCTGATGAAACGGTTCATCGCAAACCGTTACGATTAAGTCGCGGTCATCTGATTGCCGATGGACGGGCGAGATGAAGCTACGTCGACACACGTTTTAAAACGCTTCTAGAAAATCCTTAGAACTTTATTAAAAATTCAAAAAAATTCAGAAAAAATCCAGAACAATCCCTAAAAATTAAAAAATTCATGACTTTCAAAATATAACTCCAAATTAATCGAAATTTCTTTCATTTGATCCAAAATTTAATTATTTATCATTATAAAAAGTCAAAATTTATAAATAACAAGAGTTTTAATTTATTTTTCAAAAATACATGTATGTCTTTAGGATTTTAACTTTAGAAAATTAAGTAAATGTTTATAAAAAATGATTACTCTCATTATTTAACTTTAAAAACCATTTATAATATCAAGTAAAGATAGGTTATAAATTTATTTATCTTTAATTCGTCATATTGAACCCTAAATTAAATTATTTTTAGATTATAATGACTTTTTCTAAGAATGATAGATAAATACTTATAAATATGATAACATGCATAGGAATAAAATTATTTATGCCTTAATATGGATCAATAATCATGTATTATCATGTCTAATTAGCATGTTATCACACCCCCCAACTTAAATGATTGCTAATCTCTTAGAAATTTATTATATAATTTCCGTAGAAGGTCCTTTCATCCTTTGATCCTACTACTAAAAAGGTGAAGTGCATAAATGTATGATCACGTTTTCCTCATAGTGTAGGCCATAATGATCTAGATTACATCTCTAGGTTGACTTCTTTAGTGCATGTTAGGGTAGTGCTCATCGGCTAATGCTTGAGTCTAATTCTTAATTGTAATCAAGGTGAGCATATCTAAGGTATGATGCTATGGTGATGAAAAGATACTCTCTCATGAGCGGATGTAATTCCTTACCCTCTCCATAGATACATCACTCCTTCCCTCAAAATGGAGGCTACTTAGTGTTTTATAATTCCCCTCAACTTGCTTTCCTCCTATAAAGAGTGCAATTCATAAGGATTCCTATCTTTGGGATGCATCGTGTGAGGTGGCTGAAGGAAATAAAAAAAGATACTATTTCTAAAAGGTATGACGTGGTTAAAAGCAAATATGCTGATAAAACAAAGTGGATTTAAAACAAAGAAGGTACCACTTATGATAATTATACTCCCAAATGAGGTGGATGGTGATGGATAGGGTAGATGGTGGAGATGATGGTGGAGGTAGAGATGAAGATAGAAGATATTTCCTACTTATTTTCCTTCTTGTAACTTATTATTTCTCTCTCTCTTTTGACTTTTCTCCTCTTTCTTTTCTTCTTCTTCTTCTTCTTCTTCTTCTTCTTTTTAATATTTCAGAAGAGTAACTTGAGGATATGCAAGAGTTTTAGGATTTATGAAGAGAGTATATAACAAAATGAAGTGTAGTGTGAAGGTATAAGTACATGTGGAGGAAATATGGAAAAATGTGGTGGATGTGTGAATCACTTGGGAGTGTTCATTATCAAAAGTGAAGTTAAAAAGTTGTGTAACTACTTGACTGCTTTGAAAAAGATAGAACTAAATGCCTAACAGGGAAAGATAGGTGCCTTCAAAAATTATGGATCATTGCACTCTTTAAAAGGGAAAAGTCTAGAATCAAGGAATTCCTTACACTAAGCAGTTTTGGCTGATGATAGGTAGGGGATGGAATTTTATCTTCTCTCAAATACTCTCCTTTTCAATCCCATAGCATTTCAACCTCTAATTACTCTTTTTCCTTGGTGCCGATAAGGTACCCAACCCCAAAGAAGTCAACCACTAAGTATTATCCATGGTTTCTCTATATCATTTAGCTTTATTACTCAAAATGTAATCATATGGGCAATAAGGCCCTCACTTCTACATCTCTAGTAGGTCGGATCTCCAGATGTCTAGACTTCTAAGGTGGGGTAGAGTCGATCAAATTTTTGAAAAATAGGAGTTTTTAGAATGTAGAATTTTAAAAAATTTGAAAATAGTAGAGATTTTTCGAAATCCTCACCCCCCAACTAGAATCTTTCATTGCCCTCAATGAAAACTACATGCTCATGTAAAGATAGAAAAAACACCAAATCATGCCATGAAAAAGATATGAAAATGTGGTGAGAGGATAAAGGGTTAGAAAAACTTATTAATCCGTGATGCTCGTTCACGGGATTGCGTGCATGTGCACCCTTTCTATTGTAGTTCTCCGATATCTATAAAAACTGAAAAACAAAGAAAATTGTATTGATCAAAATATTGGAAGGCTTATCAACCTCACTAGTCCAACAAACACGTCATGTTAGTATATGCAAATAATCTTGTGTTCCTATAATTCTTTTTTCATGACCTAAGGAAAAGAAACTCATATAAATATGATTAATTCACCTTTGTTAGACCTTGAAAAAGGTCAAACATCAATTATGCATAAATTTAACCACAATTTAGTGTACATTTACCTTATGAGAAATATGACATGTTGAATACAAAAAATTCATCAAAACATGATAACATGAATAATAATGACGCAAATAATGCTTTAATATCATTCCAGAATAATAAATTACATGTGAAAAATATATATTATAACTGAAAAACTTGTCTTCTTATTTGTTGGTGACTTATTAATAGGATCTTGCATGATTGGAAAATTTGAGTTCATTGCACAAGGGTTAGGTAGTGAAAAATACTTTTTGGATCATCATAAATACATATTTGATAGCCCTAAATTTTTATATTCTTACTTCTAATTTCCTTCCCTCACCTTACTTTAAAATGCCACTAATCAAGAGCTGGGGATCCAAAACCACATAAGCAAAGTTGTTGTTGTAAATCTTGACATTATGAGTGAATCTTATACTTAATTGGTCGTTGATTTCATCCACATTCAAGAGAAAATGAGCATCCACATTCAATTGGTCGTTGATTTCATTCAAGAGAGAAGAATTTGTCAAGTCAAGCCAACATTAATTTTAAATCTGCAATGGTTAGAAAATTGATAGAATCCTTAATTCGAAGTAACATAGGGTCATGCATAAAAAAATTTGTGTTAATGGGTGTGTTTCTGATGCAGGACGCGGTGGTGAAAACCCTCGTGCCTGATCAATGAATCTGAGGATGACTAAGGTTAACCGGTCAAACCTAACCTATGGATAAGCGACTATTAGACCCCAAGCATGAGGCCTAACATAAACCTAAGTACAGGCAGGCGTGCCGATCAGCAGAGTCGACTCCGGGTGACCCGGGGAAACTCGCGATGATGGATAGGGTGAGATCCTCTCGGTCCACGTCCGGAGGCGTGGAAGTCGCTCGTCGTGGAGTAGCCAGAAGGCTACAGCCCACGCTCTGTACCGGACTTGACGTATGTGTTAGAAGTCGCAAACCTATAATCGTACTACCCTAGCTACGTTGTCCGATGGCGGTGGAGACGAGTAAAGGAAACGCTTTGAAAAGTAATTAACTTTAAAATGAGGGGTCGAAGCTAACCTGCGGGGCGCGTGCCCGGTGAGTCGTGGCGTAGGGGAAAGTCGGCGTACGCGGCACAGCCGGTTGGCGGAAGAGGGCCGGGTCGGCGACGATGAGAACGCAGAGGAACCCTCGACGGGGAAGGATCTATTCGACGAGCGGGTGGCGACCGAGTGACGAGGCACAGCTCGGACAGGTGCGGGGTGGGTTGAAGGCAGCAGGTTCGCGCAAGGAGGGAGCTCGGATGTGGGCAGCCGGTGCGGGCACAGTTCCAGATGCAGGAGCGGGCAATGGACGTGAGTGTTGTGTCATCGGGCGCACCCAGCCGGGCTCGGACGTGATTGAGGCAGCGTTGACTAAGGCCCGAGTTGGTTGCGGATGCACCCAGACTGGGGGTTCGGGCGTGGCCACTCAACGCAGACCTTGGAGAGGACGCTAACGCGGCCTGGAATTCAGATCACCGTTGCGACCTGAATTCAGGCCACGAGGTGAGTCAGAACAGGTTGAAAGCAGCGCGTTCCTGGTCAACGCAGGCGATGTCACCGGAAGGGGGGGGGCAGCTGGACACTGAGCAGTCGGGGCAGATCGCGGCAGCGCGAATCCCAGGTCAAGTCCTTCCTCCGAGGGAAGAGGTATGGTGGTCGGATTCGGAGAATGGATCTGAACGGAATAAATCCAGATTGGTGGTGTTCAGGGGCGACAGGGAGGAGGGCGACGGATGGTTGGACGGGCGTGAACTCAAGACTCTGTGAATTCGTGAGGGGCAGAAGCCGCGAGGAGGTGAAAGCTGCGATGGGCGAATGGGGCAAATTCAGCAAGGCAGGGAGTTGGCAAATTCGGCAGGTGTTGCGTGAATTTGCAGGGAGGATGGCGGACGAACTTAGTCAGGCGTCGGGGAGACGGAAGGAGGCGTCGGATCGATGTAGGTAGGGATGCAGGGTGAGGATGGTGGACAGCGAGGTGAAATTAGGACTGGTCACGAGATTAAACTCGGTGGACGAGAGATGGAGAGAAATCGACAAGATGAAGACGACGCACGACGGATTGGATTTCCCGTGAGCGATCAACTTGCAGGTGAATTCGGATTGAATCCGGCGGAGCTGGCAGGTGAATTTTGGGAGAGAGGCGGGGTGAATTCGAGGAGGATGAGCGTGGGGACGGTGAGGGCAATGAGGAGGAGAAGAGCGGGTTTCGGTTTAAATTCAGCCGGGATTTCGGGGAATAACTGGCTGAATTTAACGGGGCGCGTTGCGGTGTAATTTAGCAAGCGTTCGGAAGTGGATGCGGCGGTTTCGTGAGGGAATTCGGAGCGCCCGTGGGATCGTGGAGGGGGTAACGCGGAAATTCCGCGAGCGAAGGGAAGGAGGGGTAGCTTGGAAAATCGGGGGAAAAGATGAGGTGGTGGAGGATGACCTTGTCAGTCGCCGATTTGGGATTTCCCGTGGATCAAGCATTGGGAGGTGAGTCAGGGAAACGGGAGAGGAGGGTTGGTCGCGGAGATGGTGAATTGGAGAGGAGCTCAGCGGGATTTTTGGAGTGCGGTTTTGGTGATCGTGGTGGAAATGAGGGGAAGCTTGGCTGAAGGGGGAATCTGACGGGAATCGGAATTGATGTGGCGGGATGATTCGTGGGTTCGGGAAGACGGGAGAGGGAGTCAGGGTGGTAGATCGTGATTCAGGAGGAGAAGGGGATTGAGAGTGGAATTCAGGGAGGTTCGGGAGATGGGATGTGCTCGGGGAGGAAGGGCGGTAGGGAGAATGTGGCGAATGGGAAAATCGCAGGGGGAAGGAAAGCTGCGGAAGTGTGGGAAGGTTTTGACGGAGAATTGTGGCAGGTGGAAAATCGGAGAGGAGGAGGGGGTTGGCCGTGCGACGGGGAGGAGAGGGGGATGACTGGCGGAAGGTGGAGAGGGTGCAGTGGGGTGGTGGCGGTGCTGGACAGCAGCGGCGGCGGAGCAAGGGCGGCGGCGGCGGCGCTAGGTTGGCGGCGGCGGCTGGAACAACAGCAGTGGTATCAGCGTGGCCGGGGCAAGGAGTGGCGGCGGTCGTCGCGGCGGCAGCTGCGGCGGCACGAAGGTGTGCGGCGGCGGCGACGACTGTTGGACTCCTTCCCCGGCCTTCCGTGAGCAGCCACTCAAGATGGAGGAGACTCCTTTCTTTTTCTCAAATGACGGCTAGGGTTTGTGGGGGGGTCCCTTCCCCTCTGATAGAGCCCATAATGGGCCGAGAGGGGAAAGGGCCCACTTGAGGCCCACAACCCAAAACCCAAAATACTCATAGAAAACAAAGGTTCACAAAAGAAAGGGCTTCACGAATGGGATCCCGAAAAGGGAAGGACCCACCCGAAAGCCTAAAAGGAAGAGGGAAATAAGCGAGGACCCGCTTAAACACGTGCGGGTCAAAAAGTTCATAATAAAGAAACAAAGATAAGCGGATAGATCCGCACGCGCAACGGGCTCCTCCGGCGCCGTGGTATCGTGTCTTGGTGGCAATGGGGGTCGTACGCCACCAGTTTCCTTCTATATCTAGTTCAGTATACACAAATGCTGGAATATAAAGTGGACAAGCTCTCCAAAACTTCAATGCAAGCATCATACATAGTAGAAACTTATTGACCCGAACACTCGATGTGTAGAAAAACCAATGGGAGATAATCCTATCATCTAGTATAGACTAAAACCATAATTATAGGATTCATTTGAAGGAGATCTCCAAGAAGTTTAAACATTCAGCCTCTAGCAGTATCCGCACATTCCCCGGACGATCTGATCTCCTCAAGAACACTTGTTACCACGAGAGGAAGAGAGAAAAATTTCTACTAGGCTCACATGGGCACTTCTATTATTGTCATTCTCCTTTTCTTTATATAGACTTTTGGATATGTGAAATTTTAAAAAAACCTTTATATTTATGTTTATATCCACCAATGTCATTGACCTTATGTGTGTGACCTTCTAAGTCTATATATCTAGCTAGTTAATGACTCCATCGACCCAATAAACACTAATCGATCTTCCTTATCAATTAACTATATCAACATATAGATTAACTAAATAAAGATCGATTGAACCCAATTGACAAGTTGAGTCGCCAACCAAGTAGGTGCCAATTTGCACCACGTGCTCTAGAAGATGTGGAGTACATCATAACTCCTTCACAAAACCATGTCATCATCAGTTACCATGTACGTCCAATCCTTTACTACATGCGAGACTCATGAATGGCTTAGGATATGGTTTACTGTCAAACCCTTGTTGATCACTGAATTTAGCATTGATGCAAACATAAAATCATTGAGAACACCTTCTCTAATAGTTTTACTACCTTAGGCAAGGATTTAACCAAATCTCACTCCTTGAGTCGATCTCCTCTTATATCGAGGGCAGACAATCCTATCTTGACCACTCAATCACCTTTTGAGGACTTCTTGTCATATCCAATCTATGACATGAGATCTTTTGGCTAGGGATTCATAAGATTTAGTCAAAATATGATCTTCCATCCATAGTATAGGTTTTGGTGTCTCAAATCAAAGGACCACATACACAATCGTGACATAAATAAATATGATTCATAATTTAGCATAATACTATTCAAGGATTCATGAGAAATCAATTCAGTTAACTCTTTCTCCAAAGAGCACCCATTATTTATCCTTGGTGTCTCTACACCGATGGCCCACAAGATTAGCTATTATCATTAAATGAGTCAAATTAGATAGTGCTATTTTTTCTAGATAATTTGATGTCCTTCTCAAATATTCCACGAATAGGAATATTTAGAACATATCTTTAAAGACTAATGATTACCATATTATGATCTCATCATAATTTACTTGGTTATTACATAGGATCATGGGCGTCATTGCAAACATCACGCAAGAATGATGATGAATAAAATTTCATTTCAATAAATAAAAACAAAAGATGAAAGTGTAACAAGCTGACAAACCACAAAATTTTCATCTATGAGTAGATTTTTTTCTAAATGTTGCCAATTGTTCTTAAGTCTTCTTTTATTGTGAAAATTTAGTTTTTTGGATTCAATCTGCTATTAGATTTCTATCTACCATTTTACTACCTCACTTCTTTGTGTTATCACTTCTTTGTGCATATTGCCCATCGTTCACTCTTCTCTCTCAACATTTATGTTATCTCTCTCTCCTGTCTAGCCGTGGTCGACAAATAACAGGTGCAAGGATGTCTCTCTCATCACTTACGATCCCCGTGGGGGCTCGAGTGGTGCAGAGCGACCAAATAAATTCAACAGAAATTGGTTGAGAGAGAAACTTGGCACAGAGGTGGCTTCCGCATTGAAGTCACCGGGTATAGCCGGTTCGCCGGGCACGCCAGACTGTCCGCACGTGCCTCGGGCCCTGGTCGGTACGTGCCACAGCAGGAAGTTGCACCATACTCCAGTGGGCTTTCTCAAATACTTTTCTGTGCAGATAATATTCTAAGTGTCCAAAAAACAACGTGGGGTCCATCGTTCATTTTCCCGGACAGTCTCTGTCTTTAATGGGTACGAAGCGAAGAGAGAGAAAGGAAAGAGAGATAGAGAAAGAAAGAGAAAGTGAGAGGGATTGCACTCGCACCCTTCTTCCTGAAATCCACATCTCCCTCCTCATCTCTCCCTCTTCCTTCAGAGGTCAGACTCTCAGTGACCGCGCGCCTCCTTCGATCACCTTAAGCTCCGCCATGAGGATCAGAAAGAGACCTCAGAACCATCTTGCACCTGCATATTCCTCGTTTCTCCCCTCTTCGCGTCTCATCGGGGCGTCGGCGACCCCGGAAGCTCTTCTGGAGCGAGGAGCGAGAGAGAGAGAGGAAGAGCACCTCTCAGCCACGGGGCACGTTCTAGAGAGAGAAACTGGCGGCCCAAGAGGTAGATTATTATTGTTCTCCAATGGAGATGACCTTCTCCCTCCTCCGGCTACTGAGTGCATCTCTGGCGAGTTCTCCGATCTCACCTTGCGTCCTCCGCCGCCGGAATCTGCTATCGACGGACGAGATCTCTCTTCTCATATTTCCGATTTCAGCGAGGTACAGGGCCCGTTATTCCGGGGTCCCTATGCAATCGATCTTCCGCGCATTCCATTTTATTATCCGGCTTTAACTCCTACCCCGCGCGGATCTGCCCGTTCCTCATTCTCTCTCTAGCGAATGGCGATTTTTACTTCTCTCTCTAGCCAGATCTGATCCCCTTCTGCGAAGAGTGCAATGCGTGGGATCTGACCAGGTTTGCCGTATTTTTCTGCAGGCGGTGAAGAGAGAGGCGAATGAGGACGCGCCCCCGAAGAGGTAAATCTCTCTCTAGAAAATCTCTTCCGCGCCTGTTCATCTTTCCGAAGAAAAGTAGCCAGAATTGAGGCTTATTAGATTTGCATGACTACACGCCTTCCTTGCACCCTTTCTCTCATCCATTCTGCCCGGGATCCATGGCGGACGCGACCCTGGATAGAGAGAGAAAGAACCCGACTCCCAAATAAAAGAAAGAGAAAGAGAGAGAACCAGAGCGAATCAGGCTCCTTCTTTTATGCGTCTCTGCTTACACCCGCTCTATCAGTTTGAGTGCAGAAGACTCCACACAGCCAAAGACAAAACGAGGATGCAACCGCCATTCAAGAGAGGAAAAGGCAGCGAAAAGCAGAAGAACGAGAAGACCAAGAAGGACCAAAAGAAGAAGAAGATATGGTGAAAGGAGAGAAAACTTCCGTCGTGAAGAAGAGACGGAGCCCGGCGGTTCTGATGGAGGGTTCGAGGTGCAGTCGAGTGAACGGGAGAGGATGGAGGTGCTGCCAGCAGACCCTAGTGGGATATTCTCTCTGCGAACACCACCTCGGGAAAGGGAGGCTTCGGAGCGTGAACAGCGTCAAGTGCAACGACGAGGCGACAAGGTACGACGAGGAGTTGGAGTCCGAGGAGAAGATAACGACGACCACCGAGAGGAAGAGAAAGAAGAGGAAGATGGGGAGAGTAAAAGCTCGGTCCATCAGTAGCTTGTTGCACCAAACACGAGTCTCCTCGGTGGCGGCGGCGCCGTCTTCGTCGTTTATATGCAATGAAGGTTCCTTCGTTTGAACTAGGGTTGCACCGGTTGTGGACGATAATCCGGCTTGCATCTTTGTAGTTTTCTTTGCAGTTGCATTCTCTCTCAATCCATTTATTAATCTGTCATTTATCTTTCAATCTTTGTATCTGTCTATTGATCTATCGTGACAGAGAGATAAAATGGACAGCCTCTCTCTCTATCCTTCACCTTCTACTCCCTCTTTCTGTCTTTCTTTCTCGTCTTTCTCTCTGCCATCTGCAGCTCCGCTCGCGCTCTCTCTTTTTCTACTCTCTATCGTCTCTCTTCTTTCTCTCTTCCCTCCGCTCAGTTGAACTCTCTCGTTCTCTCTTCTACCCTCTGTTATCTCTCTTGTTTCTCTCCTTTCTACTGATATCCTCTCAGTAGCTCTCTCTCTCTCTCGCTCTTTCCTTCTACTCTCTATTCTCCTTCTTTCTTTCTCCTCTTTCTCTTCTTCCTCTCTGGTATCCGCTTAACTGCTCTCTCGCCCTCACCTTATACCCTCTATTCTCTCTCTCTCTCTTCTTTTGTTCTCTTCATTCTCGCAGATGTCCCAGTAGCTCTCTCTCGATCTCTACTAATACTCGCTATTCGCTATGTTATTTTTGTCTCTTCTTTCTCCGCGCTCTCTGCTCAGTAGCTCTCTCTTGCTCTATCGGTCTCTCCTACTAAATATTCTCTCTTCTTTCTATCTTCTCTCCGCTCAGTAGCTCTCTCTAACGCTCTTTTCTCGCTCTGCTCTATCTCCCATCCTCTTTATATCTTTTCTTGTTCTCTGTTGGAGATTCCATGTATGGGCTTTTCCGCCATATCGCGTCTCCTCCTGTAGTAGTGCGATGGTTCGTGCCTGCTCGGACTTTAGGCCGGTGGGTGCGTGCTCGCATGGATGGGAGTTTCTGGGAATGGGTAGAAGAAGCGCCGCTGCTTCCGCTGATAGCCACGTGTCGCTGACGCGAACACCAAGCTGTCCAGGATGCGCAAGTGTCGTCCACCGCTGGATTTCTATGCCCGGTTGGTGGCTAAGCGGCCTTCTCTTCAATTTATTTTGGGCCCCGCTTCTGAATTGCACAACCATTCACTACTCACGCACATTGATAGATAGATATATAGATACATAGATACATAGAAACATAGATAAATAGATAGAAAGAAAGAAATAAAGAAAGATGGATAGAAAGATAGAAAGAAATAAAGAAAGATGAATAGAAAGATTGATAGCTAGATCGATAGATCGATGGATGGATGGATGGATGGATGGATAGATAGATATGTAGATAGATGGATGGATGGATGAATAGATTGTGAACAAGATTGCTCAATGACGAGCCCAAATCTAGTGGTCAATGGATGATATGGGTCGAGTGGGGGGTATAAAGAGTGATCTGCCATATCGAATTCAAATGAAATCAAGACCGAATTGATAGAGAAAAGTGTGATAGAAGATCTGGATGAAAAATCATGAGAATGAAATATGAAATAATCTTCTAATCTAATGCTAATCTTCTATATAAGCATAGATTTGGCATTGAAATAATCCCTCCGACTAATCTGAATACACTTAGGCAATGGTCATTCACTCGGAATCAAGGTTAGTCTTGCAAATTTCTGTCTGCAAAGTTTCGGATTCGAGCGTAGAATTCTCCATCAAATCGATATTTCCTGATGAAACCTGCGGGTGGATGGAGCATGAAAACACCCAAAGCACTCGCCCACATCACAGAGGAACAAAGTTTTTTTTCCTCATGGCCACCAAGGAGAGAGAGAAAAGGAAATGAAACAGGAAACTCTCTCTCTTCTCCCCCCGCCTGGCTTCCCAATCCTCCTCCGGCGCCCTCTCCCTCTCCCTATGCTTCAAAATTGAAGCCTTTTCATCTCATTTCTTCGCCATTGAGTCTTAATTTTTCTTCTTTGCCCTCATAATATCAATGAATCAGAAATAACAGATTGACACCTGAGTCCTATGACCCTGAAAATTCAAACGTGTCTAATGCACAAAATTAACCCTAGAATAATATAAATGGAAGACTAAAACGCAATGGTACGATGAAAATCCTACAAAAACATAGCAACATGGATCATTATCATGTGAATTTGTGCTCTTAAAGTAGTCAGTATGATGTTGATGCAACTATAAATTGCATATTACCATTCCCTGCTATTCTTGTCTGTTTCTCGATTCTATTTCTCTCAAAGAGTCATCGAGAATTCAATAAGATGATGTTGGGCAGGAGATTAAAGATTGATGCTACATATATTAGCAACAATTTCATGGAAGCTTACCGAAGATACTCAATTCATACGCAGATACAGGCAGGAAAACTACGAGAATGGTCGCACTATGGTATCCTTGCCCTTTTTTCAATGTATCTAATAATAGTCTTCCAGAATTAGATTATTTTGTATGGGAAAGGAGAATAGAGATCAAATTTTCATCAAGTAGCTTGAGTTCCATCAAAACTCGTCAAATATCAGTAGATTCTTATGTTACTGGACCCAGAAACACCCGAAGTCAAGGCCTCCATCTGACAAGATCAATAGATGAAACTGATGAAGAAAATAAAAGTGTTGACTTTCTCTGTCCAAAATGATTCAAGGCAGTGACTTTCAGAACATCTTGCCAGTTCCATCGCAGCGGGGAAGAGATTGAGGGAGGGACATGCGGCGGACGTTGGAGAGAAGGGGAGTCAACTCAGGAGATTTGTCATAGAGGCCGAGCAAGCCGCCAGTGTGGATGAAGAGTACTCGTCTCCCTTTCCATGACATTGGGTTCTCTCTCATGTCTCTCAGCATCTCGTAGGCTGCCTTCCCACTGCAGAATGGGCTTTCAGTTGGAGGTATGCATGTAACATGAGAATCATGAGGGAGAAGGATTTGAGGAAGAGATCACAGAGAGAGAATGGCACACAGACCAAAAGATAAGAGAAATGGAAGAGAAAGCGAGAGGAATGAAAAGGATGCGTGGGAGAGTTGAACAGGGGGAGAAAGGAACACTGAGAGAGATAGAGAGAGAGTGAGTGAGTGAAAGAGAGACAGAAGACAGAGGAGGAATAAATAGGAAGAGTATGCGAATGACGAGAGGAGAAAGGAAGAATGAGAGCCTGACAGAAGGACAGAGACAGAAAAGAGAGGAATGAATAGGAATAGTGTGAGAGTGAGGAGAGGAGAACGGAAGAGTGGGGGAGAGAGAAAAAAGAGGGGATAAAAAATGAAGAGAAAAATAGACAGAGAAAAGGTGGAGGAAAAAGGAAGAGTGAGATTTGGGGGGAGGAGGCAGGAGAAAGGTAAAGGGGGATAGAGAGAAAAGGGGAGGGGAAGGGAGGACAAGGGAGAAAGAAAGAGAAAGAGATGAAGAGAGAGAGATAAAGTGAGAAGGGGAGAGAGCAGGTGGTGGAAACAATAGCTTCTAAGGCCCGAAAACTCTGGTGTACCTGTAGACAGGATCCAGAACAACCCCTGTGGTCTCAGCCACTCGTTTCACAAATAGTAATTCCTCAGCAGTGCTCATAGCATACCCCAGCCCCTTTGCCTGACATGATCCATTGCATTATTATAGGCGACGAGAAAATGTACTGGGGGAGAGAGAGAGAGAGAGAGAGAGAGAGAGAGAGTGAAATGACTCTCACATTCTTAATATCAACCAAATCCCTGGAAGAAATTCCAGCCTGTAGCCCATCAATCAGCCCTTGAACATAATCGTAGAAGTAATCAGGATTATCACAGACGGAGAACGCATGAACCTGCACAACAGAAGTAAATGATAAATTCAACAAATAGTTTCAAAAACTAAGATGATTATTTTGGAAAATACTTTTGCTTTTAACTCGCTCAGCTTTGATCCCAATGACAGTCCGGCTACAGTTCCTCCGCTGCATAAATATTCCCAAAATAATGGTTCTAGAGAAAAAAAACTTTAAAACATTTGTACTAGATAGAAAAAATGATAAATTGCTGCAGACAACGTCCATATCACAAAAGCAAATTTCTGCCAAAATAATGGTTCTAGAGAGAGAATACTGTGAAGTCCAAAATCTTGAGAGAGAGAAAACTATAACCTGCCACAGAGAATTAGACAAAGACTATATCATCTTGACAAACTTCCTCAAAATAATGGTTTTAGAGAGAGAACTTTGAAATCCAAAATCTAGAGAGAGAAAACAATAATCTGCCACTGGCAATGACAACTTTATCCAACGAATTTCCTCAGATAAATGAGTCTAGAGAGGGAAAACTTTGAAATCTTAAATCTGGAGAGAGAAATTTATAACCTGCCACAGGCAACTACTATATCATCAAAACCAATTTCTCCATGTGCCATCGCAATCTGTCGTTCTATCTCCCGGATGGCTTCAATATAGCCCCTAAACATAAATCAACAATCTTACAAAAAAACAATTGTCACATATTTCAACTAAAAACTTTTAGAAATAGGATTTTATGACCTCACCATGTTCCGAGAGAGTTTGAGCCGCCAACTGGGATTATATATGGTTTTCTCCCCTCATTCACAAGCCTCTCCTTTAATAGGTCAGCGAGCACCTGAATATCAAATAATTATATTTATATTTACATCAAATAATAATTATAATTTACAATCAATATAATTTTAAAAACCAACCACGCTCCCAATTGCTGCGTATTCTTCCCTGGAGACGAGATCGACGTGCGCACCCACCAAGCGCTCTACCAGTAGATTCCCCAGTCAAGCCTGGATCTTCATCTACCATTCTCTGGAACATTCAGTCATGAGTGGATGATGCTAAGGATGGGGACGACCCTATGAGGCTATGAAGATAGCTCCACAGATGAACAGGATACTACAAAGATGATTCTAAGGATGAAAAAGATAGCATGAAGATGATGCTAAGGATGAACAAGACACCATGAAGATGATGCTATAATGGATGATAAAATGGGGACAATGCTACCAAGGATGGGACATGATACTCTGGCAATGATGCTTGGGATGAGCGTGACACAATGAAAATAATGTCAAGGGTGAAAACAATACAATGAAGATGATGATATCCGGTGTGAACATGAACAAGGAAGATGATGCTGCCCAGTATGGACATTTACTATGAAGATGATACAACAGAAGGTGAACATTAAACAGAGAAGATGCTAATTATGAACATGGTAATGTGAAGATGACGCTAATGATGAACACGATAATGTGAATATGATGCTAAGGACGATCACTAAACCGTGTGCCAGGTGTGAGGGAATAATGGGCAAGAACATGATATTGTGAAAATGGTGAAGGATGAACATGGTACTGTAAGATGATGTTGAGTAGTGGCCCAGGGGCAAGGGAGTGATGTAAATGAACACGATAAGACAAGAGGATGCTACGGATGAAAATTAATGATACGGATGAAGACGACGGTTAAAAAACGAAGCTAGGGACCTTTGATGATCGTAAAACATGATGCTATGGACGGCAAACATGGAGATGATGCTAGAACCGAAAAATGATCATGATGTCACGGATGAAGATGATGATTAAAAGATGATGCTAGAAACCTTTGATGTTCGTAGAATCAGAAATGAATCCAGGTTTAAGTATCTTGCGGCAACAGCAGTCGCGCGACAATGATTGCTCTGTATTCCTCCGACCGTGACAACACAATCAGCTTCCTGGGCCACAGCATCAGCCAAAAGGAACTCCAATTTCCTTACTTTATTCCCGCTCAACTGCATCCCTGACAGATCATCTCTCTGACACGGGATCCAAAAGCATTTCCTCAACATATTTTCAGAACCCATTTCGGAGGACGTACGAGATCGATAATCTAGACCATACCTTTATCCAGACTTCAATTCCATCGGGCAGATCGGGAAGATTCCACTTGTGAATGGGAGTGGGAAGCTGGCGACGAAGTGGAGAAGATGAGAAACAACAGTAAGACCCCGAGAGAGAAAAAAGGGGGAAAAGGGTGATTCTTACGTGGCCGAGATTATAAGTGAAGGATGGAATGGGGCTGAGATGGGAAGCCCAATCTGGAGGTTCGTAGCTTCTCCTTTGGAGGAAGCCGCGGAATTCATCGGTCTTAGCCGGAGAAGATGCCATGGATGAGGAGATCTTCGATCGATGGGTTGCCCCCCGGAAAGCAGGAGTGGAGACTGTGAAGGTGCCTCCTCGGAGGAGAGTAGCAGCGCAAGAGTGCATTACAAATGATGGGCACCTGCTAAGAAGACAAGAATTTAGAGTAGAAGGACAATGGGTTTGTTGAGGAGATGATACTGATAAAAAAAGTATTTTTTTATAAAAAAAGCAACAACCTTCTGTTTTTTTATGAGGTCAGGGGTTTGGAATGTAATGATTAAAGGAACCCAAGTCACTGATCTTTATATCTTTAACATCCATATGAGATTGCCATCTTGATTTCTAGATCTCTTAGGATGGGCAGAGGAATGTGAAAGCCCAATAGGGCCCAACAAGTCCCTATGTATGTTTTCAACCTCTTTTGTCATCCTATATAACACCTTCATATGTAATGATAAAGATAGCCCATATTCACTTATGGGCTATCTTATCTCATATTCACATGATAGTAGAGAAACCTTCTTACTTGGAGTCGTCATCCAAGGCGATAGAGGCTTTCATCTTCTACCCCTGCCCTTCTCCAACCAACATGTCAATTGGTGATTGGTCCCTTTAGGACCATCCAATAGATTGCTCGACATCACATGTCCGTCCTCGATGATAGTTGCGTATACTCACCATACACTTTGATAGAGAATGGGCTAATTGGGTTAGTCAGTAGGGTCTTAGAACCAAATGGGACATATTCGTTCTTCTTCTCATATTCTCATCTATACATAGAGACCTATAATCGCTTCTCAATATATCAATTATCAAAGTCTTTACAATTCATAACCTCCAAACCCTCTCTCTCTCCATGTTCATAAGTTTTTTTTGGCGATGTTCGCTTTTTACATGGTGCCAACCTTGCAAATCACAGTATTTAAGGCACACCAATTGGTGCCCATGCGCCACCTTCAAGGCAT
This sequence comes from Lemna minuta, assembly GCA_024174645.1. Lineage (NCBI taxonomy): Eukaryota > Viridiplantae > Streptophyta > Magnoliopsida > Alismatales > Araceae > Lemna > Lemna minuta. The sequence goes on along the minus strand of CM044104.1, from coordinate 4,225,856 downwards.
TGTAGTTGTTGTGATTGTGCTCCTAACTTCTAATGGTGACGATAGTATTTCATGCCCACCCAATCTAGAAAATATAGTTGACACTATTTTCCGCTTTAGCTGTCACCTTTTTCTAAGGGTTTCCTCAAACACCTTCGCCAAAGAAATTTGGGTGCTAGTCCATCTTGGCTACTCGTCCAATTAAACAACCCAATTATTTTCAATAATGGAAAAAGGAAAAGATGGAAGAAAGAAAGAATTAAAAGTGTAAAGAGTAAGAAAGAAGAAAAAATAGTTGCATCTTTTTTTGTCTACTCACGTGTGAGAGGAGAAGAACTTCTTCAAGCCCCTCTAGCACTATCTACCTCTCCATCCACTTATATCAGCATCTCTATCTCTTGTTGCTTCCTCATGTGCAACGATCATGGTGTATTAATTCTCTCTCATTCTCACAAGAGAGAGAGAAAGAAAGAGAGAGAGGGAGAGAGAGAAAGAGAAACTCTATAATGTCTCTCTGATAACACATTCGTCTACATCACCATCATTGTCACTAGATCACTATTTGGGTGAGTCCTTGTTTTCCATGATGAGATCTGATGCTCGATAGGCTCTCAAAATTTTTATCAAAATATCAGATACATCAAAAGACATGAATCACATATCCAAAGCATTGAGGCATCAAGAACAAGCAATCCTGTCATCTAGCATAGATTAAAATATATGCTTACAAGCAGGGTTGCGCGATCATGATCGAGTCGCCGATCTGATCGTCGCTCATCGATCGATCGATCGATCGGCAATCAGAGAAAACTTCATTTTGTGATCGATCGATGAAATCGTCGTGATTGAGCTTTAATTCGCAAAAATTAAATTTGCAGTTGACCGGACCACTCATTCGATCGAAATTAAATCTCTCTCTCGAAATTAAATCTCTCTCGGGTGCGCTCTTTTGCTCTCTCTCACTCTCTCGCGCTCTCTCGCGCTATCTTGCTCTCTCCTCTTAGAATGTCTTCGTTCGAAGCTCTCTTGCTTCGTCCGAAAATTTTAGCAATAATTTTCTGTTCAACAGTTGACATACTTATACCATGAAACAAATAAGCACAATATGATTTACCATTGACTGAAGTTATCTTCATCTCGGAGAACGATTTACATACCCAAGATGATTTTCTTCAAAGATATAAAGTCTACGTAAGTATCAGACTAAATTAATATTAATTTATAAAAAACACAGGTTTTCAAAATTTTTTCATGCATACATACTGAATTTTGTATGTATTGTGGATCAGAGACAATCATAGCCTTCAGTTTACGACAAATTCAATCTTCTCATGATGTGGACTTCCTGCGACTCACGAAAGCACCAAAGTTGTTTGTTGTTTTGCATCTCCCTTTCTCGCCTCTCTCTAGGGTTGTGCGATCATGATCGTCGACCTCGATCGATCGACAATCAGGCGACAATCGATCAGCGCACAGACCCCATTGATCGATCGAGGCGTTGATCATTTGACGATCGATCTCAATCGATCATGATCGCGCAACCCTGCTTTCAAGGTTCATTAAAGGAGTTATTATTGTTCAAGTCTCCATTCTCTTGTGGTATCCACATAATTGCCAAAGAATTGGATTTCCTATCTTACCCTCTTCACCAAGAGAGAGAAGGAGAAAGTTTATCATAAAGTTTTTATGGGCACCTTGAGTTATGGTCGCTCCCCTTACTTCTAAACACTATGCATGTAAAATTTTCATAAAAATCCTCAAATTATGTCAATCTCCACCAACGTCCATAAAATTTATATATATTACCATGTAGGTTCACATATCTTATTAGTTAATAATTCCATAGATCAAAAACACTTACTTGTCAACTTACCTATTAACTATATAGCATGTAGATTAATTAATGAAGAATTGATTTAACCCTATCGATAGGTTGAGTTGTCAGCTCGTTGTGTGCCAAGTTACACTATATGCTCTACAAGATATAGAGTATATATGAAAACTCTTACGAAACCTTGATCTAGTCAATTACTATGTATATGTAATCCTTCGTCTGTGAAAGATGCATGAATGAATTAAGGTATCATTTATTTTCAAACCCTAATGTAAAGTTAATATTGATGCATGGAGATAATCATTAAGAACACCTTCACCGATATTTCTATTACTTTAGTTGAAGATTAAACTATATCTCATTCCTCGAGTCAATCTCATCTAATATCAAGGGTGAATGATCATATCTTTAATGTACAATCACCTTCTAGGACTTAATGTTTTATCTAACCTATGATATTTTAAAGATCCCATGGCAAGGGATTTATAAGTCATAATCAAAACATCCATAAGATATCGTTGGTATCTTAGGCCTAAGAACCACATATACAAATGTGACATCAATTAACCTAATTGATAGGTAAGTGTAACATCATTCAAGGTTTCATATGAATCAATATAATAATAAATTTATGTAAAAAGCACCCACAATCTATCCTTGGTATCTGTAAACTGATGGCTATAGGATTAGCCTTACTCATCATACCAGTTAGATCAAACAATGTTATTCTTCCTATACATATTAATGTCTTTCTCAAATATCATTGAACAGGAATGTTTAGAACATATATTTATAGACTACATCGTATTATGATATCATCATGGTTTAGTCATTGCATATGCTCATGGACTTAATTACATACATTACTCAAGAATAAATAAATAAATTTTATTTCAAATATACAAATAAGACATGTAAGTATGATTTGGCCTATAAGACACATAGTATCAATCATTCCACACTTCACTCAATCAATTTCCATTAACTCCATTAAGTTGCCATGGTTGTCACCATAATTTCGATCAATTATGGTGTGATGCCTTTTGGGGAAGTTGGCACATTGATGGCTGCAATTGATAGAAGGTGGCATCAATTCACCGAATCCAACGAACCACCATGATTGTCTCAAGGTGATTGCTGACATGCAAGTTTGAGCAATAATATCATATGTGTCAAGCACTTTTTACATGAAAATGATCATAAATGCAAGTTATCATAGTTTTAAGTGACTTATTCTATCTTTAAAAAAATATTCTTATTTGTTTCGTGCTTTTATAACATTTTTATGGAATTTCCTAATATAAAAATTAAAAACATAAAACATTTTTAGGTCGAAAAATGACTTTCTATTTATTTTTACTTTTAAGCAGATTTATTTACATGAAAATAATTACGAATGCATGCTAACATAGTTTTAAAAGATTATTTTTATTTTTTTAGAAGGAAATTATAATTTTAGTGGAAACCAGAAAATAGTTTTTCTATTTAAAAATGTTTTTAATGAATTTTAGGCCTATTTAGATGATCACACCATGTGGTGCAATCGCAGCTATTGGATATAATCTTTTTTTATCTATTTATATAGGTGACATGGTAGAAAATAATTGGTTACCACTATTTTGAAAAAGATGGAATGTGGCAGCCTCCTATTGGGCATTGCAACTAATTAAATGTGAAACCAATAAGAAGAAGAAAATATTAAATGATATCCATTGATGTGAGAAAATAGTCGTTGAGTCATAATTGATGATACCACAATTAATTTTTTAAGAAAAAAATAAGAAAAGAATAGAGAGGAGAGAGATGAAAGAGAAAAGATTTAGTTTTTTTATTTTTTGATACTCTAGGCATTAGTTTCAGAGTCCATGGAGTTGAAAATGTGCCCATAAAATTCCAGGTCAAAACTCCTTTCAAATTTTAAGATATCAAGCCTTGCAAATGGAGCAATTATGGTCATTGGTCTTCTTTCTCTCTCCTCACCAACATCAAATTTGTATTACATTCCATGTCAAAGTCAAATCCTTCAAATCTGTGGACTTTAAAAGGATAAAACACTAGTGCAAAATTTAATACGGATTTGATGTTGATAATGAGAGAAAAAGAAGATCGATGGCCATGATCACTCTATCTTCAAGGCTTGATATGACGAGTCTAGAAGAAGTTCTAGTGCAAAATGTTATGGACAAATCCTATTTTTATCTATCCATTCCCCTAATCCTATAAAGGGCCAAGAAAAATTGAGGTTTTAGATATTTTCTTAAATGCTCGTAGCATTAGCTAGCCACAAGAAAGAAAGTAGTAAAGGATTGTCATTTTATAATCGATCATCATTTTTAGCGAGTTTCTTCCTTATTCGTTTTTACTCTTTATGTTGGATGCAATATTCCTAGTCCAAGTTAAATGATCCACATGGTTGATCGAAATTGGAGCGTTGCTAGAGTGAATTTTAGATTGTGCTTTAATTTGGATCTTCTTACTTCAATTTAAAACCTACTTTCTCATCAAAAACCTTCAAAACCTCATTTCCATCCTTGATCTTGAATGTTTTTATCTTTAAAAGAACATAAGGATATTGCTTAACATTCATCTGGCTTCTCTCATCTATCTCATCCATTTTCTCCACAAAAAAATTTTACATTAAAAAATTTAGATTTGGTGACCTTCCTCTCTATGGTTCAACCCCTTATTCACTGTATTCGTGGCTATTTGTGATTAGGTGAAATCTTATAAATACTATTACACAAGTTTGATATGCATAAAACAACATCCTTAAACCCTAAAATTTGAATCATCAGTTGTCTTCATCACCATTAGAGAGAGAAAGGAGAGGAGGAGAATCCATGATAACTAAGGGTAACCAATTCATAGGACACTACAAACAAGAGCATTACGATAAAGTAGACAGCCAAATGTCAGAAGATCTAGAATTCTTCTAAAAAAACATTTTTGTGTTGACGAGGGTAATTATCTATGTTAACAAGAATGTCCTATGCAAGAGCAATGCATAGAGAAATTTGTGCATGTAGGAACATAGGAGCACCAACACACATCCTCTTCATCATACAGTACGCACAACAAGCATTGCACCTCTTTTCTAGAGACATAATGAACCTATAATGAGCATGCCTCTACAACACCTTTCTTCTTCTATCTCGCTTCATGAGAATCAAAGATGTCTTCTCCCTCCCTTGTCACCCATTCTTCTTTGTTGATAGTTGCTCTTTGTATCCATGAATCTTCTTTCTCCCTCCTTGGTAATTGATGTTGATTCACGCTTCCCCTTCCATATGCCAAAGCTTGTAGAAAATCAAAAAAAATGTTGAAGAAATATTCAACTTCGACGAGCATCATTGGAAAAAAATTTCCAAACATTTTAAATATCCTTTCTTAGATAGTTGTCTTGCATCAACTTGATAAAATCTTTTCAAGGTAGATCACATATACACAAAAATTACTGTGCCTCCCAATATAGTATCATATGGTAAGTTTGTCTCCTTGTTTCACAAGCCAAGTCACATGTGTGATTTAAATGTGCTCATACGATTGGATATATTTTATTCAATGAAATGGGTGAAGCCTACAAGCTTCTAACTCTCAAGCCTCATCGTGGGTTGTTCTAAATCACCTTGTCATCTCACTTCGATCACTAAAGCCCTACACTATACCCCCATAAAGGTGATAAAATCTTATCCAAGGATATTGCATAAACTCAAAACTCATTGTGCCCCTCAATAGAGTACAATTTGATAAGTTTTTAGCCTTCCTTGTTTCAAAAACCAATTCACATGTGTGATTTAAATTTGCTCACCTGGTTGGATAGATTTATCCAATGATATGGGTGAAGCCTACCAGCTTTTAATTCTCAAGCCTCTTCTAGCCAACTAGCTTTGCTTCTTCTTATGGGCTTTGTCTTGGAGACTCAATGATATCCTCAAAGGATATTTTCTATCACGGTGGGACTCAATGCTCCTATAGGGCCTAAAAAATTATTCCTCTCATACACCATATTGTGTTATAAGCCTATCACACATAAATTTAATGTAAATGGATTGGGATATACTAACGTGAGTAGTGCTGATAAGTCAAGTGAGAACCTTGTCAAAATCAAGATGGCATTTGATCTCATTGTGCTTGGTGAGCTTATAAATGGAGGGATTATTTACGATGAAGTGGCAACTTGATCATCGCAATAAATTACAAAACCTCTTGTATGGAGAAACACTAGGTTTTTTCTAATACCATGTGAACATAGATAATCATAGTTACGCAACCCAAAAAAGGAGAGGCTTCTCCTCTTATATGGTGAAGAGGAAACCCTACATGAGATAGAGAAATAAAGAGAAGACATTACATACATGCCTCTAAGGCTCGTATTCACAAAAACTGATATGGATAAATTTCATGACACAAACTGAGATGAATATCATAAAGCATATAATAAGCCTTGAAGAAAACAAAATTACATCTTTCTAAAGAAAATAAATAAAAATTGATCAATAAATTGATCCATTCATTTCTCAGCAGCTCTTCTTTTTTATGCCTCATTAAAATTAATTTCATGTTCTCTTGTATTTTTCTTTACATATTTCTAAATTTTTCTCACAGCCTAGAATTCTCAACCGATGTTATTACCATCTTCTTACCTCTTAAAATGGATCCTTGCTATATCTTGCAACCTTGCACTTACTAAAAAAAACTCATGCCTTCTTCTAAGGTTGAACAAGTAACATGTTTTGCCAAGGCATTAGAGAGAGAGAAAAAAAACCCAAATATGATAAACCTTGTAAGTGTACAGTTTTAGTTAGGATATATTATAAATTTTCATAAACGGAAAATTTATCTAGTATTATGAACATTGTATATAAAACTATTATATGCATTATTAGAGTCACATGAGAATGTAGTGAGATCAATTTAAAATCAAATTGACTAATTAAATATCTTTGTATTCTCATTTTCGACATGTTTTCAATGAAATAGAACTTCCCTAAATTATGTCTATAATTACATGAAGTGTTGTTTCATGATAAGATTAGAACCCATACTTAATGAGTATTTAGACATAATCAATGTGGTTTGAATAATGCACTTACAAACGTAAATAAATGATAATTTACTTGGGAAAAAATATTATATGATATAAAATATTAAATTCCTCATTTACTCTTTGAAAACTAGGGCACATTATGCATGAGTACCATTGGTTCACAGATACCATATGTAACATGTATCCTCTTATATATAATGATATGAGATTTAAAATTTTATCCATGCATATTGTATATATTCATATCTTCACCATGAAAATAATAATATAACATGATATATATACAACTGCATTGAGATCAAAGTGTCATTTAAGTCAAATGAATAAGATTGAACTAATTATTGAACAATGACTTTGATCTCACCATCTAGTAATGGAATGATCGAATTGCACCTAAGAACACAAGCACCCTATCATTCTTGTCATAGTCTAACTACACGGAAAGTAGTGTCATTCCACTCATTACTTACTTTTAATGAGAATACCATTGGATCTACATGAGAGGGAATTTTTAAAAAAATTAAAGATATAAATGCGAGAACAAAGATATCATTTAATTAAATAGAAAATTCTTTAAAATAAAAATGAAATAAAAAACTAAAATAATAAAAAATGAAAAGACTCAGAGAGGAGTTTTAGAAACATTCAACATAAATTTAAAAAAGGAGGATAAAATTCTAGAAAAAAGTTCAGAAACATTATAATGAGAAAGATTTTAAAAGGTGATATAAAATGCTAGAAAAAGGAGGAGAAGGAAAATAAGAAAAAGAGAGAAGAAAAATGGAATTGAAAAGGACAAAGGTATAAAACGCAACAAAGATGGAAAGAAAAAGGAAAGAAGAGTAAATAAAAATGATTGAAAAGAAAAATAGAGAGAAAATATATGTAGAACTTTATAATAGAAAGTGAAGGATGTTGGCTTCTAAGCTAGGGCTAGTACAATGGTCTCCATGTCAATCATCTTCCCTCTTTCATCCCCTTAAAATAAGTAAATTGAAAAATATAGAATTAAAAATTTATTCCCTAGAACAAAGATGAATGTGCTCTAATAGTCTCCACTCGAGAGGGGTTGGAAGGAGAGGGTATGGGCAAAGTCAACCAAGTGATCTATTCAGGTTTAGTTTCGGGGAGAGATTGAGAGTAATGCCCGGGGCAAATGAAGGGGAAGGGAGACGTAGAGGTGTTCATGAAGTTGTCATGAGGATCGACGGGCTAAGGGAAGACCCTAACGAAGGTGAACTCCGCTAGTTCTAGAAGGCACATGAGTTCGAGCGCTATGTTGAATATGCAACTCAAAGTACACAATGTAGGTACCTGTGCATCGAGCGACTAAGGGAAGACCCTAACCAAGGTGACCGCCAAAGAAAAGAAACTTGCAAAATCAAAGCTGACAGACAATTGGAAGGAACTTGAATGGGACATAGGAAGGAAAGGATAAACCCATGTAGGGGAAGAGCATATGATACATCGTACTTCCCAAGGGCCTTTATCGTTTAGATCAATGTATTTATCTTGGTTGGGTGGAGTCCCATCGCTTTCAACTCTTCTTACACCCTCTTTAAAAAGGAAATTTCATAATGTCTGAACCGGCCGGCTTGAAATAACCGGTTCGCACGATTCCCGGGTTCAGCATCCGAACCGCCCCCGTCTAAAACTGATGCTACTCCTGCGGTGTTGCCATGCTTCTCCGTTGACTATTTTGTCGTCGAACGAGTTGACTTTTTGTCAGCTGACATTTTGATAACGGGAGAATTCACGAGGATCCAGAGCTTATACATTTTTTTACTAGCGTGGGGAATACCAGTATGAATTATCGGGATTTTTAAATACGTTCTCTTACTGCCTTTTCTATTTAATCCCCACGGACACGTGGCACCATCTGTCCGGGGTCAACCCTAATCGCGAAACCGAAACGGCCTGGACAGATGGATCTAGACGAGAGAGAGGCTTAGAGAGAGAGAGAGAGAATCAAGCCAATTGGATTGAGCTTGACAGCACGATGCAGTCAACTCGTAGTGGAGAGGTAAAATGCCATGTGGATAGGGAGGGAGGGAGGGAGAGAGAGAGAGAGAGAGAGAGATTAGTTCACTGCCCAGGATTATCGTCCACAACGGATGAAACCCTAGTTCAACCGAAGCAGCCTTCATTGCATGGCAGAGACCACAACAGGAGAAGACGGCGGCGCCGCCGGGGAGACTTGTGTTTGGTGCAACAAGCTACTGATGGACCGAGCCTTTACCGTCCCTACCTTCCTCTTCTTCTTCTTTTTCTCGGTCGTCGACGTCGTCTTCTCCTCGGACTCCAACTCCTCGTCGCTCCTCTTCACCCTCTCGTTGCACTTGACGCTGTTCACGCTACGAAGCCTCCCTTTTCCGAGATGGTGCTCGCAGAGAGAATATCCCACGAGGGTTTGCTGGCAGCACCTCCATCCCCTCCCATTCACTCGACTGCACCTCGAACCCTCCATTAGCACCGCCGGGCTCCGTCTCTTCTTACTCTTATCTGCCGCAAAGCCGAGTTTGGATTCTGGTTCTCTCTCGAAAAGGTCCAACTCTTCTCCTTCTCTCTCTGGCTCTTCATTGTCTGCAGATTTCGGTCGTTGAATCGCCGACCTTGACCGTCTCGTCGACAGCCGCGTCTTATCCTCGTCCTGGCCAGTTGAGTGTTCAGAGGACTCTCCTCCGACGCTGAGAGAACCAAGTTGAAGATTATATTTAGCATGTTCTGCGTTATACACAAACTAATACACGATACCCATCTCTCTCTCAGTCTCTCTCCCCCTTTCTCTATATTTCTCTCTCTATCCCTACTTGATGACGGGTATTTACTAATGGAGGAAGAAGGAAGACGATAAATCCGAGGAGTAGAGAGAGAGAGAGAGAATAGAGCGCAGATGCAAGGGTTGAGAGAGAGGCCGTACATGGCATGCATATGACCCAGGACTCCAGGCTTCTTTCGGCCGCAATATAGAATTATTTCCCAGAGAGAGAAAGGAACGACGGGCGTACCTCTTTAGGGCAGTAGCCCCTGCGCCGCCCCTTCCATCGACCCCCATTCTCTCCTTCCTGCTGCAGAATCAGAGAGCCACATGAGAGTGAGAGAGAGAGAGAAAGGACGGATATTGGTCGTGCAGAATCACCCCAAGGAGAAGAAAAAGGTGATTAACCGAATACCTTAACTTTCCTCCGCTGCAAGAGATCGTCGTTCACGCCTTCTTTGGCCGATGGCGACCCCTGAAAAGCTCGATTGGGGAGTTGCCCATAAGAGTGCAACTCTCCTCCTCTATTCTCTTGGTCGCTACGACGGAACGGCGGCGGCGCCTCCGCCGCAACCACTATTTCCTCGCCGACCGCGACGGTGGTCGCCGGGGGCGCCGGAGATGCGTGAATGAATGGTAGATCTGCGGTTTCCCGGAGACTCTGGCGTCTCTTCCTGATCCGCATGGCGAGATGAAACTCTCAGAATAGTTGGTCGGATGAAGGATGAGAGAGATAGAGAGACAGGACGGGTAGAGCGAGAAAGAGTGAGGATTTTGGGGGAGAGAGACACAGAGCGGCCCTTCATAAAGGGTGAGGTGTGGATTCCATTTACTGTGACCTTCCTCTTAATGAGTGAGGGAACGACAAAACAAGCAAGGAGAGGGATTTTCCGAATGGCACGTGCTGGATGGCACGGAGCGGTTCCAAGGGCAGACAGCCTGGCGTCGGTGACCGGCTACAGCCGGTTCTTAAATTTATGCAATTTGGGACCCACTCAAATTATTTCAAATTTAAATAAACGGTGAAAAGGAGCATGCGGGGGAACCTGGCAAAGGGGAATGAGTGGCATTTCCCTTTCGGTCAACGGCTCGGAGTTTTGAACCTGGGCCCAGCCCAGGTGTGGCCAATGGATAAAGCTATGAACCAGGGAAACCAAGCCAGATCTTTCAAAACATTTGATTTTTGACCTCCCTTGATCGATTTTATAAATTCATCATGAGACTTGAATCTCCTCATGAGAGAAAAATGGAACAATTAAATGAGTTCTTGGGGCAATGTGTAGTGAGCGAGGGAGAAGGAGAGACTTCATGGAGGCAGAATGCTTCAACTACCATGTTTGCATTGTAGACAGGGAGTGACAAATGGAAGGGAACCTCCATACTTTCCTCGTCTTGTGAAGATCATCTATGTCCTAGTCCTTGCCACTCATATGCAAAAGAGATCCCCGAGGAGCTCACCTTTTCGCCCTAGAGGGATGACGTCTAGTGCATGGAGCTTATGTGTCAGCACTTGACTAGGAAAGGGATATATCAGAACCCCAGTATGAGGAACAATGCATGATATTGACGTGCATATGGGTTACAGTTGAATGTTTAAATTCTAGACATTCTATGAAATCAACTACTAAAAGTGGTGATGTTAGGAACCGAGGCGATGAAGGTTCCCATGCGTATTGCGAGATGAAATCTCATCTCACCGTCATCTCTTTTCATCCTTTTCATCCTTTTCATGAACCAAATTTCAAAGAAAAATATGGAAAATATTGTAAGATTAGCGGAAGTTCAATGTTGTTTTTTTGAACAAAAATATAATTTTTTACATTTTTGAAGGTTGAAGATTATTGCATCTAGATAAATATCTAAAAATATGTAATGGCACAAAGGTAGTGAAATATACTCAGAAAGGGTTACAAGTCTTTTCTCAGAAATCTTTCTTTAACAACCTCAAAAATTATATTTTTTGATTCCCTGTGTTTAATGTTCAATAGGTTAACAAAAAAATTTGAATCTCATCGCCTTACAAGTTGCTTTCTCTATATATGATTCATTGAAATCTGTATTGCCCTTAAATAATATATATATATATATATATATATATATAAGAAATATCCTTTAATGTCCGTGCTATAAATTCTAAATCATATATTTTCTAATTTATTAGGGAATTCTCTATTAATTTTTGGTATTGCCCTTGATGACTAAAGACCAAGTTTTTAATCTTTTCAATGAGTTTCGATAGTGGAAGAATGGGTGTAAAAAGCTTAATGCATTAGATAAAATTATGATAGCGAGTAATTTTTATTGTTCTAATTACTCATATTTTCTCAATATTGATTTGATACAACATTTCAAGGTATTTCCAGCAACATGCAATTATAGAGAGGATGAATTGCACCATCAAGGATGATGGCACAATGACATACACATTGCCATGTTGCTCAATTTTTTTCTTGAAAGGGTATGTGTGTGAGGGAGTGAGTAAGTGAGAGAGGCAGAGAGAGAGAGAGAGAGTGTGTGTGAGGAGAGAATCTTTTGTGAAAAAAGAAATTAGTGTTGCACAATCAAATCAACTCAATATTTTTAAGATTGTAGGTCCTATTTTCCACTCATAGGTCCATGAAGGATATTGAATTGTGTCCCTCTAGTCTTAATTTGATGATGCTTTTTAATTTTGCCAATTTAAAATACTTTTCCAATTAGATCACGCCACAAATCTCCTCGAGCCTTAAGTGAAAATTGATGGGGAACGTTAAATTACACTAATTAACGTCTAAATGTTGCCATGTTTCCTCTTTTATTGTGTATCAAATGCTCAAGATGCTGCCACATGTACCTAAGAAAAATAAATTTTTGAAATTTTAAAATCACCATTTAATAGTTTATGTATGTCAAGCATTTCCTTTGATTGAAATTCATTTAAACAAAAGCTCACCTATGACTCTTTTAGCATGTGCATGGTGCCACTTGTGTGTCACACACACAATGCATGATAATTGATAATGTGCAATTGATATGTTCTTTTTTATCATTACTAACTAATTTTTAAAAGTAGTTATTGCTAATATGATGCATATAATCATGTTTTAATGAAATTTTTATATTCATCATGTTTTTCACTCTTATGCTCATTTTACATCCATTTAGCATTAATTTGGTGCATAAATTACATTCTATCTCTTTAAAAGTTCAAAAATTGTTAATTAAAGATATTTTCTTCAGTTTTCTTATTTTCGAGCCTTGAGTGAAGAAAACATGAACAAAGATGGAAGAAGATGAAGAACTTTGTTTAAATTTCTTTGTTTAACAAAGTTTATTACAATGCATGATATTTTTTGCCTTTTAAATAAGAAAGAGAACTTGTTTCAAGAAAAAATGACAAAAATTTAATGCTAAATTGATATATAGATTTAGAGATAGAAATATTTAAAGTTTAGGAAATTTTCTAGAATTTTTCTGATTTTTCTTGAATTCCTTTGATTCTTTAAAGGATATTAGCATTTTGGGGTCAACTATTGACATGCCAATACTGTATGGTGGCAACATGCCACGATTGCCACTTAGAGGAGCCGACATTACAACTGCACACATGGCACCCATGTGTCTTGCTCACATGTAACACGGTCTACCATGCAATTGAACGACATGTTTAGATGGCAATTGTGTCTCGTGCACAAATAGCACCATGCAGGCTTTGGATGACGGATGGTTCATTATGTGCATAAAAATGTGATGAACTCAATTTCAGGGGTGTTTTGAATCAATTTTATGCAACAATATTTATAATTTCTCACTATGTATAAAGGGCCAAATCCTTAGGAAGCCTAGATAATGAGATTAGGCTTTTACGTACTAGAGATACTATTAGCGGGAAAACAATGATAGAAGGGATTTTGGAGAAATATAGAATATGATATGAATGAAAAAAATATATATATTCTATGATAAATAATGAAAAAAAAAGATTGAGAATAGAATGATAGAAGAATGGTAAAAAAATCATGAAATCAGGTAATGATGAGAGATTTTTTGAAGAAAAGAGAACAAATCTAAATATAGAAAAATATAAATAGGGTTTAAAATATCCATGGAGGGGACTACAAGAGAAAATCAGATCCAAATCCTCACACAAACTCATTTTTGATCCTAGTCCTTATTCAGTGATGCTAGACTCATTATAATCTCAATCCCTTGCTTGATCTTGCCTCCACAATAAACTTAAACACCAAATAATGCCAAGCTTAGGCCTAAGCCTCTCCTTTTCCCTTTGGTAGCCTAATGCTAAGAGAGGGCCAAGAAAAAGAAAAATAAGAAAGAGATTCTTTTATATGTTAGGTTTAGAGGTTCTTTGGATTAGTGGTGGGGATTTTGTCTTTTTGGTTGCTACAAAATGAATGACATAGATTAGATCCATAGGTCATGACCATAACCACCTCTTAAGGAGTTGGAAGAGTCCTTCCTAAAGAGGTGGGCCTCACAACCACCTCCTAAGAAAGTGGATTGATCATTCTCGCAGAAGTGGTAACCTTATCACTTCTGTAAGGAGGTGGGCTTACCCATCTCTCCTCCTATAAATATGGATTCTTCCTATAAAGAAGATCTAAATTGATTAAATAATAAATAAATAATAATAAATTTATTATCTTTGACCCTTCAAAAATGCTTTTGACTACCTTTGACTTGTCAAGAATCACTTTAACCATCATCGACTTCCAAGAAAAAGAGAGTGGCAAGTCTCCTAAAAAGGTAGAATGGGTTGATCCCATATAAGAAGGTGATTAACTAAGCTCCTACAAAGGTAGAAAGGTTTGACCAATTGCCTAAAAAGGTGAAAAGACTTTACCATTCTCCTAAAAAGTAGGAGAAGTTTAACCAACCTCCTAAAAAGATGAAAAGATGAACATTCTCCTAAAAAGATGGACAGGTTTGACTAACTTTCTAAAAAAGAGGAAAACGTTGACCAACCTCCTAAAAAGGTGGAGCACTGGTTTTCTTCCTTTCCTCTTAGATAATTTGTATTTCATGCTCTCATTACACTTCACCTAAGTCCTTGAATCCACATAAATCATACACTTATGAGAATTCAACCATTTGACTTCCAAGATGTCAAATGAGGTGAGTCTCATAATATAATCAAAAATACAGAAAATGATTCATGATAGGACTTAGTCATATTTTCACCACATTGAGCTATATAGAAATAGATATTATCATTGTTAGACTCTTTATCAATACTTAAACATGATAAATGATACATGAATGAAACTTTTATTTTAGAGTTATCAAAATGCCCATCAAAGTAGTCATTTCAGCTCATATTATATAAAATAATTTTTTAAAAAACTTCTTCAATGCGAGACTAAGTTTGTGTTACCTTTTGCATACGTGGCAAGATCGTGGTGCCCCAAAAGTTGGAAATCAATAGAAACTAATAGATCGTGTGAACTAGGGGTCCACTAGAGGGCTAAACTATGGCTACATGTGGAGGCATGAGATTGATAACCACAATTTCTTTTTGTTGGATGAAAACATGGACAATATGTGACACAATACTAGAGCTTGTGATTTGGATCAAATTTGGTCCAAGAGTTGATGAGCCTCCCAATCAGAAGAGGGCAATTTGATGGCTGACATCACTATCCATCCTTACTCTCACTCTCTCTCCTCCATCAGATTTGCCACATGGCACGATGAAAGGCTTCTCAACTTTGATGAGATCTGATCTAATGGTCTTAGCTTTGTCTAATCTTGATTCGGAGATCCAATGACCCATATTGACCATGATCTCCTCTCTCCTTCTCTCTCTTCTCTCCTCCCTCTAAAGGGTGACGTGGCCAAATCTTGGGCATCATTTCTACTTGATAAGGCAATCAGAAGGTTAGAAATTTTCATGATTGACCCTAAACATTTCTCCTTATTTTTTTCATTTATTTCTATCAACATTTTTGCACTAATTTTCATGATTCTTTAACCCTTGGCTTTATTTTTTGATTTGAAGCACTCTTTGATGTTGTCCTAAGCAAAAAAATCCTTTGAATTGTGTTGAATAAACCCAAGGTATGTGTGTTTTTTTGGATAAATTGTCTCTTGAAATTTGAAGCTTCATTTGGCATTTCATCAACTAAATCTTGACAAGATGAACCCGTGCGGTCGTTGAAAATACACAGAGACGTGTAAATTTTTTTTCCAAACTCACCCATTTAAGATTATAATAAAAAATGCAATAGTATAATGGTGAATAAGGGAGGAATCCATAGAGAATTAAGGGATTTTTTAAGATACTTCTTCAAATTTGATCAAATCAGACAATGAATCGAGGTGAAAAATTAGAGATTTTGATAGATTTAAAAAGAGGAATCCAAGAAGAATCCATGGAATAAAAATATAACGCAATTTGGATCAGTATTCGTGAGAAATCAAGAAGCAAAAATTAGAGAAAAAGATCATTCGCAAAAAGAGAGAAAATAAAAAATAAATCTAAAAGTACTAATCTACAACTCAAAATTGAAATATGATGTTATAAGAAAAGAGATTAGTAGGGAAACATATAATCCAACCCAAATTAGCGCTCTGAAATGGTCTAATTGATTGCCGGATCAAGGGCTTTTCATTTCACAATTTTGAAGACAAGTTTCGGCATTCAAGAGGTGATTTCTCCCTATTCTCTCAACAAAATCTCTTTTCAAACAGTCTTTGGATGTGGAAATCAACTTAGAAGAGGAGTAAATGAAGAGATTCAAGGATTGAGATGTCTAGACAGTTTGATTACTCAAAACACCCAAGAATTCTTTACATCGTCAAAGAACATGTGTATATATAACCAAAATTGGGCGTGACTATTTGAGATGGCTCTTTATCTTTCAATCAACAACTCAGATGAAATGCTTGGATGCAAATCGTAACCATTAAGTCATGTCTATTTGATCAAAGATGGAGCTCTCATATTTTGCCACGTCGCGTGTGAGGAAGAAGTGTTGCGAGATCTTGTCCATCCGATCATGAATCAACGTCTCAGATTCTTAAATGGCTCTTCAAATCATGGCCGTTATAACTCCTCAGATGAACAGCTAGGATTTATTTGTTTAATAAAATGAATCTTCTTCCACGCAGATGTTGTCAAGTATCCCCCCCCCACTTATGGTGAAAATGAGGGGTTGAGATTAAATGACCTTTATTCGCATCGATCAGACGCTTGTGAGTAAGCCACGTCACCTGCTCAATTAAATAGTCTCACATGACAAAAATAAATGCAAATCGATGGGTATATAAGTAGGGTGTGTTAATGGCCTTGGCAAAAATCTTGAAAAGGATTCTTAACCCACTAATCTCACACGTGCACACACGCACACACACGTGTCCACACATGCATAGGTACTCACATGTGTGCGCCACGCGGCAACACGTCATTCGCCCTCCATGTCAAATGTCACATCAGCGCATAATTTTAATCTGATTTTTTATTCATTTAATTAAAAATAAATCCAAATAAATTCATAAAAAATCCCTAAAAAATATAAAATCCATAACTTAAAAAATCTAACTCCAAATTAATCCAAAATTTTCTTCTTTGATCAAAAAATAAATAATCTATCATTTTAAAAAGTTAAATTTAATAAATAACCAGAGAATAAATTTTTATTTCAAAAATACACTCATTTCTTTTAAAAAATAAATTTAGAAAAATAAATGAGTGTATATAAAAAAATATTTCTCTTAATATTAATCATTAAAACCTAATTATAATCTCAAATATAAAGTGGGAATAATCGAATATTAAATATCTCTCTTTAATTATTCATGATTATCTCTAAAATAGTACATTTTGAGATTATAATTTAAATTTTAATAGAATGATAGATATACATTAAAAGAGGATAACATGGATAAGAATGAAATATTTTATGCCTTAATTTACATTAATCATCATATAATTACATGTATAGATTGCATGTTATCAAAGCTTCGATCCAACTTGAATAGAATCTTTCTCTCAATACCTCTGATGTTCAAGATGAGAAATCTATTGGGACGATGAAAATTTAAGTTTATTTTTTTGTGTTTTTATGTAAATAATTAGGTCTTAATTGCACTTTCTTGCTCATTGTGCATCTATTTCTCTCTCTAACTTCTATCAACAATATCTCCTTCAATCTACGCTTATTTTGGTGATCTAAGGCACATTTGAAAGCTTATTTCCTCCTCTTTCAATCTCTATTCATAGCTTTCATTTGAAACATACTTATAATCCAAATTACTGAATTTCATCTGATTGTCAACAATCATTATGTTTTAAACCTAAATCTCCATGTATTCAACCTTGACATTTTTCTATGCTAGTTTTGTTTCTATATTTTGGTGCATAGAGTTCTTTTTGGTGATGCATTATTTTATGTTTAAAAGACGTCAAATTATGATTTTTCAATAAAATCCATTTTATAGATGAATTTTCACGGGTTTTTAAACTAATTTTCATGCTTAATTTATATTGATATGAAATTCAATTATTTTGTATATCATGCCATTTTTTATATGTTGTCATTTGTACACAATTTTTTTGTTCTCATTCGAATTTTTCATATACGTTCTCATTCGAATTTGCATGAAATCTGATTATATTCTTGAGTTTTAATTATTTTAAGACTTGGGTAATTTGAAAAAATGAAAAGAAGAACTCGAAATGAGAGTCAACTTCAATTTTTTGACTGAGTACAGTTTTCAAATTTACCTAAGTCCAAGATACTAAATTTCTCATTATTTTTTTATTTTTTTAGTTTTTCAATTTTTAAATTTAGGAAATTTATGAAAGTTTATTTAAGAAATTACATTCATGATCTATTACCAAAAATTTCATTGAAAAGGGTTAATATTTTAAAATTTCTGGTTATTTTTCTAAATTTTTTTATGATTTTTCTATTTTATGGATTTTTTAAAAATATTGTGTAGGCTTAGAATAGGATTTTTCATGGGTCTAATTTGTTTTGTTATGTTTCATGATCAAGTGGCAACATTGCCAAGTGGCGTTGTACCATTGGTCAATGTCCACATGCAACAACTTGTGGTACAACATAAAGGTTAAATGTTAAGAGAGTTTTATCCTTGTTTTTATTAATTTTTTGTGTTTTTGCTTTTCATGGCACATTATGGAGCATCAAATCTAGAAATTTATTTTAAACTGATTACCATCACTTAAAGGTGGGGGTCATGGCATCGTTTGCTTCATGAGCCAAGAATGTGGGCCTAGCGCCCAT
Source organism: Lemna minuta (assembly GCA_024174645.1). NCBI lineage: Eukaryota > Viridiplantae > Streptophyta > Magnoliopsida > Alismatales > Araceae > Lemna > Lemna minuta. The sequence continues at coordinate 4,206,993 of CM044104.1, read as the reverse complement.
GACATGACCATGTGGCAGCAGCATTTGGGTCAAAAAAATTTATATAAGAAAATTGAATGATCTTGATCATTCACAATTTATTTGGGTTTTGGGTATGACATAGATTAATCATGGTGGTCTAATAATGATTTAACCGTTATGATTAGATGCCACAATGACATCTTCTTTTCTCATAGTGATGTAGCACACTTGAATGGATATTGTGTGGCGTACAAGCCAAATCATACTTTTATGTATCTCATTTATATTCATTGAAATGAAAATAATTTATTGTCATTCTTCTATAATGTTTGCAATGAACTCGATGAACATATGCAATGACTAAGTGAATCTTTTGACTAGAGACACTAAAGATATCTTGTGGATGGATTACCATGTTTTGATCTCCAAAATGTCCTATTTTGGATATGTCATAAAGTCCTTGAAGGCGATTTTGTGGTCAAGATGAGATTGTCTGCTCTCCGTATTTGATGAGATTAAATTAAGGAATGAGATTCAATGAAATCCTTTCCAAGGTAGTGAAAATATCAAAAGAGTTCTCAATGATTTCTGTCATGCATCAATGCTAACTTGAGAAACTAATTAGGGTTTAATAGTTTACCATACCCTAAATCATTTATGAGTCTCGTGCAGACAAAGGATTGTATGTACATAGTAACTGATGATGGTAAGGTTTCATATGGGTAGCTTGGCAACCAACGGGCTAGGGACGTGACCTATCAATTGGGGCTAAACCAATCCTTAATTAATTAGTCTATATGTTAATATAGATAATTAATATGGTTGACCAAGAAAGTGTTATTGGTTTTGTGGAGTTATTAACTTATAAAATATAGACCTAGAGGGTTAGACACAAAACTTTTTTGGAAATTGATAAATTTCTAAATAATTATGAAGATTTTTTTCAAAATTTTACATACTAAATGTTTATAAATATGGCAAGAAACAACCATAAATCAAGGTGCCCATGCAAGCCTTGATTCAATTCTCTTTGTTCTTCTCTTTCCATCTTGGTGAAGGGCATTGAAGAGGAGATCAAACCTCCGAAAATCGAGTGGATACCGCTAGAGGTTAAACACTTGAACAAAATTTGATAACTCATTCAAGTGAACTCTATAAGTATGAATTCTAGTCTATACTAGATGATAGACCATCAATTCTTGGTGCCTCTTAAAGGCTTGTAGTAGATGATCATCAGATTCATTTGTCTTGGCTTTTGGGCGATTAAGTTCTTGAGGATAAGGCATAGGGGGTTTGTATGTATCAGGGTTAGGTTTAACCTTAGTCTGTTCTTCCTCCTCCTCTCGAATTTGCTATCGTGCTCTATGATAATTTGTGTTTCTTCATCGATCGGGCCTTGGTGGATTGGATGATCCTTGTATGGATCCGGTAGGTCTTTGCCACTCTGAAGGCTCGATATTACTAATGTCGCTTTCCACAGCTTCCTCATCGACGTGTACATGGTTGATGTTCTGTGTCTAGCTCAACAAGGCCCCTTGATTCCTTGGGTTGGCTGTGGCTTGCGAGGGTAGTTGGTCAGAAAAAGATACTTGCTTACCCTTCTTATCGATCTTTAGTTGGACGTTCGTCTTAACAAAATCTTGCATTTCTGCCATGCCTAAATTCATCCACATCATTTTATCCATCAATTGCGAGATTGCTCCGAGGATCGGGTCTGATGCTGGTGTGGTCTGGCATGGGGCTTGCGTGTAAGCTTGCAGTTGCGTCTGCAGGACGAACGACAACTGTCTTTGATTCGTGTAGGGTTGTTAATGTTATTGTTGACCATTGTATGATGGATGATAGGGTTGATCATTGCTCCTCCTAAATCATGCATGTTGCGAAGGATTATTATTGAAAACATGGGTATTGTAATAATTTAGGTATGTGATAACATGCATTTATAACTTAAATTCTTATCTTATTTAACTCACATTCATGCTTATTTTATGTAATTATGATGCATGTTATCTTAATTTTATGAATTTTCTCCATTGGTATGCCATTCTACTAAAGTTCATATTTATGTATAATTTAGGGTTAATTATGTGCTTTATGAATGTTTAATCTTTTACAAGGTTAAATAAATAGAAATTAATTACCTTCCTTTGACTTTAGTAGAAGATTTAAAGGATTAATTTTATTTAAAGAATGATTAGATGGTTAAAAGATCTAAATCTTAATGAATACCTTAGTGTTATTTTAATTCATCTTATATTATTCTTTGAAATTATATTTTAAATGGCATCATATTAAAGAAAGAAAAAGAATTGTGATCCAATGGAGAAAATTTGAGATGAAAAGGAGTTATATTTAAAGAGTTATGGATTTCTGAATTTATTAGATTTTTTCTGGAATTTTCCAGATTTTTAATAAAAATTTAATCGATTTTTAAATGCGAAAAAGGGGGTTTATTTTCCACAGGACCCGTGGAGGACATGTGGCGCGCGGAGCTGATGTGGTGCACGGGACCCGCGCAGATGCAACGCGGCATGCAAGGCCACGTGGCAAAGCCGAGCAAGCCCACGCGACGCGTAGGTGGCGCGCAAGTGGCGCGCAGGTGCGCACAGGTGGCGCGGACGCGTGGCATGGGCGACGCGAGTCCACGCAGACGCCCGGGTGGCACCACGTGGCATGGGGGCTGGCAGGTGAAGGGCCCATGGGTTATTGGGCCCCTGGTTTGAGTATCGGGCGGTAACGCAATAGCGTTAAACCGCCCGAGCTTTTATACTTACCTTCTCCCGTTTTTGCCGAGGAAGAAACCGCGCAAATTCACTTCAATCCACGTGAATTGAAGCCCCATCTTCACGGCAATCAGGTTAGCAGTGAGATTCAATCAATTATCTGATGGTAATTTGAGTTTTGATTAGTTTTAGATTGTTAATCTTGTGTTTTAAGTCATTGTGTTCTTCAATTTCACCCAAGTTCGGTTTGAATTTTTGCTGATTTTGAAAATATGATATCTTTGTGATCTTAACTCCGAATCACTTGATTCTGGTTTCAATGGATTCCTTGTTTCATCAGCTTTTCGTGGATTGCAAATACTTCAAAATTTCGAGATCATTTGACCCCCTCAATTTAATGTTTGACCAACTACTATTCATTTTCAATCCAAATTTGGGCGTTGACTTGTGGGATCAATTACTCTTAAAATATAAATTAGAATTTGATAATTTTGGTCTTTTCTGGAGTCCTCTAGTTTGTTAGATTTCTATTGATATATCAATTTCACGATTTGGATATCATTTGATAAGTCAATTTGAAGATTTTCTCCAAAGTGTTCATTTCGGGATTTTTCTGATCTTTGATTTTGAATAATTCATAATAAATCCATCTCTTATTGAAAAATCACGAATTTTATAGCAATAAATTCCATTTTCTCTATTGATTCTGAATATATAATTTTTATAATTTTCTGACCCCTTTTTATTCTCTGATTTTACAGAAGTCAACTGTTGGTCAAAGTCAACACTTTGACCTTGACTTTTGACATTTCTCTGTCAAATCAGAGATCTTAATTCTTAAAATATCCTATCTAGTATATTTACATCATTCCTATTCATAAAATATCACTTTGACTTCTTTAAAATCCTATTTAAACATAAGTTTGACCAAGTCAACTTTGCAATAAAAGTCAACGTTGTTCTCTATGGATCAACCCGATACTTACACTTTACTTGATTTTATATCTTTGTTATTGTGAGTTTCGGAATTATAAATTTTTTTGACCGACGTTTGTGTGTTTTATCGACCGCATAAAACGCTTCATCAGTATGCACCTGGAAAATTCGGTCGTCCGTGTTGAGTCACTCCTCCTGATGGACCTTGTTTGAATATACAATGCCCTTGGATTGCCATTATAGGGCATTCTAATTCGACATGGTCGAATCTAGAGCAATGGGCACATGGCAACGCTTCTTGGAGTGAGACAGGGGTGAGTCCTTCGGAACCGTTGCAGATGTTGTGTTGGTCTAGGAGTAGATTTTGCACTTTTGCCATTTTGTTGATTCTTTCAAGGAGCATCCCCGTCTCCGCTGATTTTGCATCGATCATATGTCCTTTTGGCATCGCACCTCTTCCGAATGGTTTAGCTGCATTGTGGTGGCTATTCTCGCCATTGTCTTGATGAATTCCATAGCTTCGTCTTCATATTTACTCATGAAGGTGCCGCCACTTGCTACATCTAAAAGATATATATCTTGCGGGCCTAACCCATCATAAAATATCTACGTTAATTCATGGTTAGACACTCCATGGTGTGGACACTCCTTATTGAGGTCTCTAAGTCGCTCCCAAGCTTCATGAAAGGTTTCACTCATGTCTGGGTAAAGTCGCGGATGGATTTCCTGGACAGAGGTAGTTTTTCCTACGGAATAATATTTTCTTACAAAATTCCTCCTCCATCTCGGTCCATCTAGTGAATTCCTTTCCTAATTTTTAGAACTCATAAAACTCATCCCTCTAATAAAGGTTATTACCTTGGGTTAGGAGAATTCTTTCTTTGAGAACGTTTTCTAAGTGTAGCGGGAAAGAGTTTCATTTTCATTGTGTCGGCGGGGACATTCTAAAGATGATTGATTTCACATACTTGGGATAGCTCATCTACGTGTCTATACGGGTCCTCAGAAGGTTTACTATAAAAGATATGAGGCATACTCATAACATGGGAATCTATTCTAAAATTTTCCCCTCTATTTAGGGGTGTGTGAATTCTCGTGACAGGTCTCTGGAGGATGGACTTGGCGTAGTCACTAAGGCATTTCCTTGCATTTCTCTCTTCATTTCCAGGCCATTTCTATTGGTTCTATCGGTTCTACGGTGGAAGACGTCTCGGTAGTGTCGGGGGCTTGCGAAGATCGTTCAAAAAGATATACGTTTAAAGGATTATTCCATAATCTATAGGTCGCCTTTCATCTTATGGAAGGGTGGATCAAATATTTAGATGAAGATAAAATAGTAGATTGATAATATGCATATATAACTTGAATTCTTATCTTATTTAACTAATCTTCATGCTTATTTTAGGTAATTATGATGCATGTTATCATAGTTTTATGAATTTTCTCCATTGGTATGCCATTTTACTAAAGTCCATATTTTTGCATTATTTACGGTTAATTATGTGCTTTATTGATGTTTAATCTTTTGCAAGGTTAAAATGATTAGAAATTAACCAATTTCCTTGAGTTATTTTGTCTTTAGTAGATGATTAAAAGAATTAATTTCAAAAAGAAAATGATGGGATGATATAAAATATAATTTTTAAGGGATTATTTAAGATTATTTTGAATTCACCCTATTTTCTTGTTTGAAGTTATATTTTTAGGTGGTATGATATTAAAGATGAAGAAATTTGTGATCCAATGAAGAAAATTTGAGTAAAAAAGGAGTTATATGAATAAAGTTATGAATTTCTAAATTTTATGGAATTTTTTGGATTTTATTTTGATTTTTCAGGTTTTTTTCCGGACTTAATTCCTTTAAAGGGCAAAAAGGGTTTATTTAATAGCGCAGGACCCGCGAAGCTGATATGGCACGCGACATGTGACAGGGCCACGCGAGCCCACGTGGATGCCTATGTGGCACCTACATGGCGTGAAGAGTGACTGTGCTGGCATATGATGGGCCCACAGGTTAGTGGGCCCATGTTAGAGGATTGGGGCGTACTAGGCCCAATCGGATGATGCAATTGCTTAAGGGGATTCCACATTACATACTTGTTCGATCTACCTCTTTTTCTCCGTGTGGGACTATGTTCCACTTAAAATCTTCTTTTGCAGGTGACATGGCCGCTCGAGACGCGTCGGATCAACACGCGTCAATCTCGTGGGCGTCAATCCACCGGATCTTCATCGACACACGTGACGATTTCGCAATTATTGATTTCATTAATGAAATCGGACAATTACGATTAATGGGTTACTCATAAAGATGGACACATTAAGATGCTTTGATCAAGATTGGACGGGCGAAAATCGCGAAAACGTGGGATTGTGGCCCACAGATTTCGCGCGATCGTGGCCGTCCAATCTCCTTCACCGAATCGGACGGCTCGGCATTTTTCCTATAAAAACGATGTTCTTCCTTTATAACATTAACTTTTCATTGAATCACGAAGAGATTAAGCGATTTTGGAGCAAATTCATTAGCTCTTCGTGATCCCCTTGAATTCTAGACTCAATTGAGACCATATTGAGGCAGGATTGATCACGAATCATTGCAAGAATCGATCAAAATCTCCCCTTGAACACCGAACAACACCGAAGAAGAAACAAAGCAAAATACACTTCAATCCGCGCAATTTGAAGCCTAATCTCGTGTCAATTGGGTTAGTAGTGTAATTTGATTGTATCCCTTACAATTTATGTAGTTTAGATTAGATTTAGATAGCTAATTTCATTCTAAAAATTGAATTGTTCATTGTTTTGCCCAAATTTGGGTGCAGATTTTTGCTGATTTTAAAACAAGGATTTCTCCCTGATCTTAACTCCAAATCATTTGATTTTGGTTTCATTGAATTTCTTGTTTCATCAACTTTCAATGGATATCTAATTCTGTAAAATCTCATCATCATTTGACCCACCAATTTGATATTTGACCATCGACTATTCATTTTCAATCTAAATTTGGGCATTGACTTGCGAGAGCAATTACTCTTAAAATACAAGGGTAAAATTTGACAATTTTGGTCTTTTAATGGAATCCTCTGATCGTTATCTTTCTATTAATATGTGAATTTTTTTGATTTTGATATCATTTAGTTAGCCAATTTGATGATTTAGACTGAAGTGTTCATTTCGGGATTTTTCATATCATTGATTTTCAATAAATCATAAATAAATCCAATTCTTCTCTAAAAATCATGAATTATGTATCAAAATTTTCCATTTTCTCTCTAGTTTTTGAATATATAATTTTCGTAATATCTTACTCTCTTTTTCTTCTCTGATTTATAGAAAGTCAACATCTTGTCAAAGTCAATGCTTTGACCTTTACTTTTGACTTTTTTCATCAAATCATTTTCTAGATTCTTAAAATATCTTCTCTCATATATTTATATCATTTACATTAATAACATATCACTTTCATTTCGTAAAATCTCTTATTAAACCTAAGTTTGACTAAGTCAACCCTTCGATCAAAGTCAACCGTGTTCTCTGTGGATCGACTTGATCTTTACACCATACTTGATTTCATATTTTAATTGGAATTATAAATTTTTTTCTACCGATGTATGTGTAGTTTTGACGACCGCATAAATCGTACCGTCATAGATACATATCCGACGCGCACACATGGACGCCTATGTGGCGCGGAGAGTCTTCTGGCTGGCAGGTGATGGGCTCGCGGGTTAGTGGGCCTAGGTAAGTTTATTAGGGAATACTAGGCCCATATGGGCGACACATCCATTAAGGGCGTTTCACGTTATATACTCGTCGATTTCTATTATTTATCTTTGTCTGGGACTATGCTTCTTTTTGTTTTCTCAAGACTCGTGGCACATCAAGGATCCTCAGATCTCAAGCGAGTGATGAGGAGCATTAATCAGGTGGATTTAGGTCCACATTATCATCTTCAAGACATGTGCTTAAATCACGATTTAAGTAAGATCCTACAGCCACAATGAAATCGCGAAATCGGTGAATTACCTAGTAACACGTGGCTGCGTATGGAAGTTTGGATCAAGATCGGTCAAGCGAAAAAATTGAGAGACTGATAAGATGCTATTTATGCATGAAATTACATGATTATTAATGCAATTAAAGGCATTAATCATTCCAAATATATGCATGTTATCATATTTTAAGTATATTTGTATCATTTTATATTAATTCATGTTATGATCTAAAAATACACCAATTTATGGATTATTATACATAATTAAACATTATAATCCTAATTATAATTGAGATCATAATCATGTTTTGAGAATGAAAATATAAGAGAAAATATCTTTATTCACATTTATGTATGTTTATAAAGTTATTTTATAAGATACATAAATGTATTAAATTAATTAAAATTAATTCTCTTATTATTTTAATAATTTGACTTTTTATAATGATAGATTATTCAATTTCTGATCCAAAAAAACAAATTTAAATTAATTTGGAGTTATATTTTGAAAGTTATGATTTTTCCAATTTTATAGAATTTTTTGGAATTTTTCTGATTTTAATTAAGTTTATTTTCGATTTTTTAACATTTAAATTAATTAAACATAATGCAAAAAGGATGCATTTATCGCGCGAGCCCACGTGGATGTGACATGGCACGCAAGGCCACGTGGCAGCGCCACGCAGACCCACGCGAGTGCCTGCGTGGCACTGAGGTGACGTGTATACATATATACTTTTATTATAAATAGGTTACAGTAAGTATAAGCCATCCATAGAGGACATCGTTAACCTCTCATTTTCACCTCACCTTATATACCCGATGCCTCCCTTTAAATTCCTCCGTGTGGGACTATTACCTCTCGCTTTTATTTTGATTTCAAGTGCGTGGCGTGATGTGGAGCGTCGGATCAACAGTGCGATGAAGATCGCGCATCGATGCGGTGGATGCAAGATCCACCTGATCTCAATTGAAGCACGTGCTTCAAATCCGACTTAAGTGAAATCATCCTAGCCCTCCATCAAGGGAGTTATAACGGTCCACATTCAACGCGATCAAAGGATCTTCCGATTAATCCTGACCCTCAAATGAATATCGAACGAGTGAGACGAATCGATGCATCTCCTTCTTCTTATGACGTGGACGCATATGAAGCCTTCATCGCCAATCGGACAATCATCAATTAAACACAACGATTTGCGAATGGACGCCTCATCATGACCGTCGATCGCGAGGGGTCCCTTCATTGGACAGTCACACCTAAAACCAACTCTTTAAATACAGTTCTTCACGACAAAAAGAACTGCCCGTGGAATTTTGAGAAATTCAAACTATCTAGACACCCATTTCATGTGCCATTTGATTCCTTGTTTTCTTAATGCATTTTTGCATCCAAAGACTACTTGAAATCAAAGTTTGATCGAGAGAGAAGGAAGAAATCACATCTTAAACTTCAAAATTCGTCTTCGAAAACTCGAAATGAAAAGGCATGCATCCGGCGATTAATTGGATCATTTCGAAGGCTAATTTGGGTTAGATTGCGTCTTTTCATCTTAATCTTTCATCATTTAGTGTTAATTTTACATTTCGAATAGTAGATTAAGTTTAATTTTAGTTTAATTTCTGTTTTAAATCAATTTCGCGATACAAATTTTCTCCTAACTTCAAACTTCGATTACTGAGCAAATTCTCATCCAAATCGCCTGATTTTTGATTCCGTGGATTCACAATTGAGTTATCTTTCTTAATATACTAAAATTTCCAATTTCTAATCTCAATTAATCATCCGATTTGAGTTAATTTCAAGGATATATCTCAAATTTCCCTAATTCTCCGTGGATTCGATCCTTAATTACCATTATAATATTTAATTAATTTGATTAATCATAAATAGGTAACTTTAGGACTATGTTTAGACACTAAATTGTGTGTAATCAATGACCATACGATTTAGTCTTGTCAGAGACGTGGGATCGTGGCCATCCGATCCTCTTCACCGAATCAGATGGCTCACATTTTCGCGTGATTTTTCCTATAAAACGAGTTTCATCTCCTTGTAAACATAACTTTTGATTGAATCGTGAAGAGATTAAGCGATTTTAGAGCAAATTCATCAATTCTTCGTGATACCCTTGAGTTTTAGACTCAAATGCAATCGTATTGAGGCAAGATTCATCACGAATCATTGCAAGAATTGATCGAAATCTCCCCTTAAACGTCGAATGCACGCCCAAAGAAGAAATTGAGGAAATACTCTTCAATCAACGCGAATTCAAGCCAAATCTTCACGTAAATCGGGTTAGTAGTGTGATTCGATCATTTCCCTTGCAATTTATGTAGTTTCGATTAGATCTAGATAGTCAATTTCATTCTAGAAATCAAATTGTTTTTCGTTTTGCCAAAATTTGGGTGCAAATTTTTGTTGCTTTTGAAAGAAGGATTTCTCCCTGATCTTAAGTCCAAATCATTTGATTTTAATTTCATTGATTCCTTGTTTCATCATCTTTCCATGGATATCTAATTCGTAAGAGTTCATCATCATTTGACCCTTCAATTTAACATTTGACCATCAACTATTCATTTTCAATCCGAATTTGGGCGTTGACTTGCGGGGGCAATTACTCCTAAAATACAAGGTGAAATTTGACAATTTTGGTCTCTTTGGAATCCTTTAATTGTTAGCTTTATATTAATATTTGAATTTTTTTATTTGGATATTATTTGGTTAGTCAATTTGATGATTTTCACCGAGGTATTTATTTCGAGATTTTTCTGATCTTTGATTTTCAATAAATCATAATAAATCCAATTATTCACGAAAAATCACAAATTATATAGAAAATTTCCCATTTTCTCTCTAGTTTTTAATATATATTTTTTTCAATATTTCACTCTCTTTTCATTCTCTTATTTTACAGAAAGTCAACGGCTGGTCAAAGTCAACACTTTCACCTTAACTTTAGACTTTTCTTCGTCAAATTATTTTCTCAATTCTTAAAATATCTTCTCTCATATATTTATATCATTTCGATTAATAAAATATCATTTTCATTTCTTAAATTCTCTATTTAGATCTAAGTTTGACCAAGTCAACTCTTCGATCAAAGTCAACCGTGTTTTCTGTGGATCGACCCAATCTTTTCACTATACTTGATTTTATATTTTAGTCATTGTGAGTTCAGAATTATAAATTTTTGTTTGACCAACGTTTGTGTATTTTCAACGACCGCATAAATCGTATTGTCATAGATACATATTAATTATAAAAAATTGACGTCGATCGTACGTGAGTGTCGGTGTCCATGAGAGTGAAGCATTCTTAACGCGAATTTGATGAAATTATTGCTTGTAATCTTTAGAAAAGGGGCAGAAATCACTTGATCTTATCGAGTTTAGGATCTCGAAGATTGATTTCTACTTCAGATCACTGGTTTAAGATCGATGTGAGTGAATTTCAAGAAATTAAAAGAAAAATTCAAGTTGATCAAGTCAAAATTGACTAAATTGATCAAAATTATGCATTAATTCCCTGACAGCAACATGATAACACGCAATTTATACATGCAATTATGTGATTATTAATGCAAATTAATGTATAAAGCATTCCATTCAGATGCATGTTATCATAATTTGAGTGCATTTCTATCATTTCATGCAATTTTAAGTTGTAACCTCAAAATGTACTATTTTAGGGATAATTATGCATAATTAAGAATATAGTTTTAAAAGTATATTTGAGATTATAATTGTATTTGAATGCTAAATAATGAGAGAAAATATTTTATATATACTCATTTATTTTTTAATATTTTAATTTTTAAGAGAAATGGGTATGTTTTTGAAATACTAATTTATTCTCTTGTTATTTAAATATTTTGAATTTTTTAATGATAGATAATAATATTTCTGTTCCAATAAAACTTATTTGGATTAATTTGGAGTTGTATTTTGAAAATAATGAATTTTCTAATTTTTAGGGATTTTTTTAGATTTTTTCTGAATTTTTCTGAATTTTAATTAAATTTTTAGGATTTTTCTGAATTAAAAATATATTTTTCTAATTAAAAACCAATTTTTTGGAGTTTTATTATTGCGCAGGTGACGTTGCGCAATGTGGAGGGGTGACGTGGCAGCACGTAGAGCGTCCGATTAAATAGCGATTGTTCATTGTCACTTAAGGCGGGGGTACATGGCACAATTCTATTCGTTTGTGAATCATATTTAAAATAATTTAATCCCATCCGTTGATCAAAAGAGTTATAATGGCTGAAATGAAAACCGATGAAAACACATCCGAAGCATTAGATCAAGATCCAACGGATGGCATTTTCGCACGTTACTTCTAAAGCGCTCGACTTGACTAAAATCCCGGTGGTCCATCTCCGATCCAACGGCCATGACTTAACCATAACAATTCGCATTGATGCGTATCATTAGAGTCGTTGATTGAAGATGAAGCATTTCATCGGATGGTTACGCCCAAATTGGCTATAAATTGAGATGTTCTCTCGACATTGTAACGCATTCTTTGATGATTTCGGGCAGTTGAACTGTCTAGATACCACCATCCTTGAATCTCTTGCTTCCAATCACTTCTAGACTCATTTCCACCTTGACGGAGTATTTGGAAGCGAGATTTCATCAATCGAATAGGGAGAATTCCCCTCTGGAACACCGAATATTGTTTTCAAAATCGCGGGAATGCAAAAGCCTTAAATCCGTCAATTAATTGGATCATTTCAATCGCTATCTCAAGTTAGATTATGTGTTTTCCTCCTAATCTTTCCTCCTGTATCATTAGATATTAATTTAGAATTGTAGATTTAGATAATTTTATAGTTTTATTTTAGATTTCTCTCTCTTTGCGTTCAGAAATTTCTCTCTAATTTTCTAATCAATTTCTCTGCGAATCTTGATTTAAATCGAGTGATTTATTATTCTGTGGATTCATCTTTGAGTTCTCTTTCCAAATCTATCCATTTTCCTAATTTCTCACCTAAATTCATTGTCTAATTTGATCAAATTTCAAAAGATCTCTCAAAAATCCCTTATTTCTCCATGGATTCGAACCCTTATTCGCCACTATACTTCTTAATTCGTATTAATTTCATAAAATTGGTGAGTTTGGTATTATTTTGTTCACGAAATTAGTGTGCAATTAACGACCGCATTGATTCATCCGTCACGGCACCATTTGACAAATCGAGACTACGAGATGCATAAAAACACATGGTCAAGAGTCAAAATAAATATCAAACTCACCAATTTTAAGAAATAATCATGAATTAAGGGGTATAGTGGTGAATTAAGGTCAAATCCACACAGAATTAGGGTAATTTCTAAACATCTCTTTGAATTTGATCCAATCAGATGATGAAATGTGAATAGAAATTAGGCAATTTGATATTTTTGGAAAGAGGACTGAAAGATGAATTCACGGAATCAAAAAATCATTGAATTTGGATCTGCTTTCGCTGAGAAATCATCAAATGAACATGAGAGAAATTTCTGCAAAAAATAAAATCACAAAAAACTGAAATTGAAACTGAAATTGACTCAAATTATGATTTGAAAATGAAATATAAAGCTATACGAAGATAGATTAGGATGAAACATGATCCCTACCCTAAGATTGCACTTGAATTGATCCAATTATTCACCGGATTCAAGGCTCTTCATCAAAATTTAGAAAACCCGATCGTTGATGTTCAAGCGTCGATTTCTTCCTCGTCTCTCCACAAAATCTCACTCTCAAGCACTCCGTGGACGCGGAAATGAGTTTAGAAGCGATTGGAAGCAAGAGATTCAAGAGATTTTGTGTCCAAATAGTTTGATTTCCTCGAATTGCCCTGAAATGCTTTACAATGTCGAAGAACATCTCAATTTATAAGGCAAATTGGGCCTAACTGTCCGATCGGCATTGAATCTTCGATCAACGGCTTTGATGAAACCCTCGGATATGAATCGTTACGATTAAGTCATGGCCGTTGGATCACAAATGGACCGCCGAGATGATGCCACATTGTGTGCGCTATAAATAACGCATCAAATGCTCGCCATTGGATCTTGATCAGATGCTCAGATGCGTTTCCGTCTAGTTTTAATCTCAGCCAGTATATTGATAACATGCTACTTATGCATGTAATTACATAGTTATTAATGCAAATTAATGCATTAATCATTACAAATATATGCATGTTATCATCGTTTAAGCATATTTCTATCATTTTATGTAAATTCATGTTATGATCTTAAAATACATCAATTTATGAATTATTATGCATAATTAAACATTTCAATCTTTAATCCTAATTATATTTATGATCATGTTTTAAAGTTGAAAATATAAGAGAAAATACATTTATTAACATTTATGTGTTTATATGAATTTATTTCATATAATACATAAATGTATAAAATTAATATAAATTAATTTTCTTATTATTTTAATATTTTAAAATGATAGATTATTCAATTCTGAATCCAACAAAACAAATTTGAATTAATTTGGAGTTATATTTTGAAAATTATGAATTTTACCATTTTTAGGAATTTTTCTGGAATTTTTCTGAATTTAATTTGATTTTTATTTTGATTTTTAATATTTAATTTAATTTTAAAAAATGCAAAAATATGGTTTACTCGGGCGTGTACACGTGGCATCGCCACGTGGGCAGGCGTGAGCGCCTACGTGGCGCGGAGGTGACGTGGCCCTGACATGGACGCGATTGTATATATATGTTTATTAAATATATGGGTCTCCCGTGTATAAGGAGACAAAGAATTAATAGCCCTCATTTGACATACATTATATACCCGATAAATTCTCTTCTTTTTCTCCGTGTGGGACTAAAGTCTCATTGATTTCATTTGATTTAAGGCCACGTGGAACATCGTGGAGCGTCGGATCGCCAGCGCGACGATCGAGCGGCGTCGATCGCGTGGACACGAGGTCCATGCGATCAGATATTCAACACGTGCTTAAAAGGAATTTAAGTGAAATCATCCTGGCCGTCTGATCATGAGTTATAACGGCTGAGATTTTACGCGATCAATGGGCATTAGATCAAATCACGATCGCACGATTTACATCCAACAATTGAAAACAGACGGCGATTCGATTAAAGGGACGCACGATTGCAATCGTCCATCGTGATGATCTCTCCATCCAACAGTCCACGATCAATTTTGTTCTTTTAAGAACTATTCTTCGCGACGAGAAGAACCGTTCGCGATTAATCTTCAAATTCTCTATGTATACTCCACCAAATCGTGTGCCGTTTGTTTCCCTGTGTTTGTAACTCATTTGCGCTTCCATTGAACACTTGAATTCAAACTTTGATCGAGAGAGAAGGAAGAAATCACATCTTGAACTCCACTTTCGTCTTCGAAAATTCGGAATGAAAAGCCTTGCATCCGGCGATTAATTGGATCATTTCGAAGGCTACTTTGGGTTAGGTTGCGTGATTTCATCTTAATCTTTCATCATTTAGTGTTAATTTTAGATTAAATTTCGGTTTTTAATCGTTTTTCAAAATGAAAATTTCATCGAACTTTAAACTTCGATTACTCTTCGAATTCTTATCCAAATCACCTGATTTTTTATTCTGTGGATTCGATTTTGAGTTATCTTTCTTAATATACTAAAATCCCCAATTTCTAAACTTATTTCATCGTCTGATTTGACCGAATTTCAAAGATATCTCTCAAATTTCCCTAATTATCCGTGGATTTGACCCTTAATTACCATTATACTAATTAATTACTTTGATTAATCATAAATTGGTAAGATTAGGACTTTGTTTTGACACTAAGTCATGTGCATTCAATGACCATATGATTTAGTCTCGTCATATATCTCCTTTGATCAACAGCTGTGATTCAATTGTTTAAAAAATGATTCGTCGACGAATTAGAATACGTCACGTACCCCCCCTTTAAGTGATTATCAATGGTCATGATTATTCGCGTGATCGGACGCTCCACGTGTTGCCACATCACCGCCCGCCTTTGATCGTCGATCGCAATTAATCGGATGCTCCAGATTACACCACGTTACTTGTGCGCTTATAAAAATCCAAAAAATTTATTTTCTAATTCATAAAAATCTTGAAAAATTAATTAAAAATTCAGAAAAATTCAGGAAAAAATTCAAAAAAAATCTCTAAAAAAATTAAAAATTCTTGACTTTCTAAATATATTTCCCAATTAATCCAAATTTATTTGATTTGATCAGAAATTAAATTATCTATCATTCTAAAAAACCAAATTTAATATATAACAAGGGATTTAATTTCCATTTCAAAAATACACTCAGTTCTTTTAAATTTTATAACTTAGAAAAATATAAGTGTATATAAAATGATTTCTCTTATTATTTAACTTTAAAAACTAATTTTAATGTCAAGTAAAGATGGGTTATGAAATTATTTATCTTTAATTCATCATAATTAACCGTAAATTAATGTATTTTGATATTATAATGATTTTTTCATAGAATGATAGATAAATACTCATAAATATGATAACATGCATAGGAATGGAATCTTTATGTCTTAATATGCATAAATAGTCACGTATTATCATGTCTATTTAGCATGTTATCAATGCTCATTGGGAATCATCCTACAATGAGGAAGATTAGGAAGGGAGGCTCCTAGATGGAGATCTAAAAATTGTGTTGAATTTTCCTAAGTGGAGAAAGAGAATTTGGTAAATCCTTTGGAGCTACATTGTCAAATTCTTGAATATTTTTAAGTCAAAGGTTTTTATTTAGATTTTTGCATTGCAATATTGATATTTCTTTGGGATTAAGGTAAAGCTAAGGAATCTTTGCATCTCTAGGAATCCTTCATTGATAAAATTCTAGATACGGTATTCACTAGAGGAATAGGAATGATAGTTTTAGGAACATGAGATTTCTTGGTAAAGGTTTGAAGGAAGATTTTCTTGTTCTTGAACATAAAAAGGAAAACATTTCTCTTTCTTTGGATGTGCTCATAATTATTATAGATATAAAATCTTCCTAAGAGAGTGCTTATTATATCCATTGGCAAAACATCTAACCATATTTGACTTTCAAATGACATAATTTTCAAATTAAGGAGCTATCTTTTATCTATTGGGATGGATGACGAATTAACCCAAGAAAACTTTATAAGGGTTAGTGTGCCATTTTTTATTTCAAAATTTAAATTCTTGGTAGCTTCCTGTGAAATAAAATTTACACAACTACCATTGTTAATTATAAGCTTACAATTATGAGGCCCTATTTTAACATAAGTACATAATATGCATGTTCAAAGGTAATCCTCTCTTAAAGCTTGGGAAAGGACTTGCCTCATAACATGGATGTATTCTTGGCGGTCTTCCATCTCCCAAAGATGATGATGCTGATGATGATGATATGAGTACTAATTTAATCATAAATGTAATGAAATGGAGAAAATGATGATCCCCATTACTTAAGTAAATCCCTAAGCTTTGGTACCCTTTGATGTGGGAGAAGGGAAGAAAATCATATCTCCACAAATGAAGGTGATGAATGGATTTTATGGAAACTCAATGTGGATTCATAGTAGGGTATAAAACTCCAAAAATAAATCCCAAAATATGAGATTAGAGGGACCATCTTTAATTTCTATGGTGGAGAGTTTTTCATTGGGATTTCACTAAATATTGGGGTTCAAGACTATCCTATGATCAACCAAAAATTTGGATCAAGGTAATGATTCATAGATAGATAGATAGATAGATAGATAGATAGAAACAATCACAAAAGGAGAAGAAAGAGGACTTTTTGGAGGTTTTTAAGTCTGAAATTTCAAGATAGGGTTGCCTTTGGTCATTGGAGAGTCAACGAAGCAAATAGTGTGTCTTTTGGGTGAAATGGGGAAGGATGTTTAAATTTAGGAAGGAATTTTGACTAAAGGTCAAAGGTTAAAACTATTGGCTTTTGGGTTAGGAATGGGTTTGTCTAAGTCAATGGAAGTCTTTTGAGGGCTTAAGGGCTAAGGGAGGGTTCTACTATATTCATGGTCTTACTCATCTTCATTTATTCAATGAAGATACATACATGTCCTTCAATGATTGGGCTTCAAATTTTTTCCTCAACATGTTTTTGTGGTGTGAAGTATGAACCCTCATACTTGGTGATCTCTCTAGAATGAAAAGATTTTGAGTTTGTTTTGGTAGAATTTGGTTCAACCCTTAAAGCTTGATCTTCATTAGCTAGTCATGAATTAAGCCTTTGAGAATAGCCTCCATCACTCTACATCCAAATAATCTCCAAGAAAAAGTACCAACTTTACCACTCGACTTCAACTCAAAGTGGGGTTAGTTCAAAATATCATCAAACGTGGAAGATAATACATATTATAACTTAAATTATAAAATCATTTTTATTTCATAGTTGTTAATTGAGAGATGGATATTTATACTATTTAACTAGTAATTCACACCTAAATATGACATTTTAATACATGGATGCATCTGCTCATTTTTCCTTATTACCATCCAAAGGGCTCTTGCCTATATGTCTTCTAATCTCCCATGTTCTCACCCATGGTGACTCCTCTTCTATGCTCTCACCTTCCATGACTCCTCACCTTCCCATGTCTCTCTTCCTCTTCATTTTCCCATGACTCACCATCTATTTTCTTACTCATATAAACACCAATGTAGTCAACCTCTTTGATTTAAGGATTAAGAAACATATTCTTCTTAAATCTCTCATATTTACATCATGTGTTGTTCATTGGTACACGGAAAATCACAGTCGTTAAAAGCACAAGTTCTAGTTTCAAAAATTATATTCAACTCTTTCAATTTGATTTTAAAATTTAGAATAATGAAAATTTTAAGAAAGAGAAACAATCGATGAAAAGAAGAAGATGCACATCAACAATTCTTGGAACCAATCAAACGCTTACAAACTCCTTTTCAAGATTAAAAAAAGCCCTTGGTCAATAGTATAAATGTGATTTAAGGTTTAAAATTATGTAAATTTGAATGAAAATATTGAGAAATTAGAAAAGATCGATGGAAAATGATTATAATATAAAGACTCATGATGAAAACACTTTCTAACAGTATTTTCTAATCAAAACATACTTTCAAGAGCTCATACATTTTGCTCGGACTTGGCATCTTTATCCAAAATGAGGAATGAATAGAAAAGAGAAGAAGTTCACTAGAAATGATGTTCCATACACGAAGAACAATTGATCAGTGCCTTATTTCCTCTAGACTAGCCAATATTATAAGCACATAATGAAACATTAAAAACCCTAATTTTTCTGCATCAAAATTTAAATCAGCCCTAGTCAATTTGTAGACTTGAAATGAGGATCATATGCATAGAATTTTAGCCTCTAACTCAACTGTGATTTTGAAATACCATGATTTCAATTTGGAGCATTTATGGTTGTTTATTTTTTTAAAAAAATTGTCTCTTTTGATCGTAACCATTGATTTTTATCAATTTGATTGTTGGAATGCACTCGTATTGCACCGCGTGTCACATTCTAGTTTTCTAGGAGAAGATAAAAAGAGTGAGTAGAATCTGGGATGTTAGATCAAGCATCATAAGCGTGGTACGCTTGAGACTGTGCCATGTGTTAAATTCTTGTTTGCTAGCAAGAGACTGGAAGAGCAAGTGGAATCTAGGCCACTAGTTCAAGCTTCATGAGCATGGAATGCTTGAGATTCCACCACGTGTCATAGTATGGTTTTCAAGGAGAAGACAAAAAGAGCTGATGGATCTAGGGATAAGCAAAGATAATTGGATCTAGTGATCCTTTGGTCCATTGCACATGCTGCTACCATGTGTTGCTCTATAAAGGGGGAATCTAGTGGACTGACGTCACTATTTATGCGGTCGTTGAAAACACACAAACATTGGTAAAAACGTTAAATTGAAACGTCAAATGATGATGAAATTGAACAAATTAGATATCCACGGAGATCTGATGAAACAAGGAATCCAATGAAACCAAAATTGAGTAATTTGGACTGAAGATCAGAGAGAAATCATTGTTTGAAAAATATCAAAAATATGCACCCAAATTTGGGCAAAACGATGAACAATTGGATTTCTAAAATAAAATTACTTATCTAAATCTAATCTAAACTGCATAAATTGCAAGGATTAGGAAGAACTCACACTACTAACCCAATTGACACGAAGATTGAGCCTCAAAGTGTCTTGATCATGGAGAATTTCTCCGAACATTCTTCGACGTACGTTCGACGGTCAAGGGAGAATCCAACCTTTTCTTCCAATGAATTTGTGATTAACTTGCATTGATTGATGCCAAATTGAGTCTAGGACGCAAGAGAATCACAAAGAACTCAAGATCTTCCTTCAAAATTACTTAATTTCTTCACAATTCAATCAAGAGTTGTGTTTACAAGGAGAAGAACATTGTTTTATTGGAAATTTCCCGCGAAAAAGGCGGACCGTCCGATTCGCTGATGAGATTTTGGTTGTTCGATCGTGCAAAATTGGTAGGATCATGGCCCACGATCTCCTTATTTATCACCCATCAGATCTTCATCGCCCTCTCCTTGAGCAGCCACGTGGCGCTTTGTGGTTCACCGATCACGCGATTAAATAGCCACCATCCGATGTCACTTACTCAATCGATGGCTCCTATTTGCACACATGCGTTGATGATGATTGGTGGACCCGAGTCCAACCGATTAATGCGTCTCGATTGACACGATCGCATCCGACGCACCCTACGCCGCCACGTGTCCTGCAAAGAAAGAAAACAAGATAGTCACATGATAACATGCTAATTAGACATGATAATACATGATTATTAATGCATATTAAGGCATAAAAGATTTCATTCCTATGCATGGTATCATAGTTATCAATGTTTATCGATCATTCTATGAAAAAGTCATTATAATCTCAAAATACTTTAATTTAGGGTTAATTATGATGAATTAAAAACAAATAATTTTATAACCCATCTTTATTTGAGATTACAAGTAGTTTTATAAAAGTTAAATAATGAGAGAAATCATTTTTTGTAAACATTCATTTAATTTTCTAAAGTTCAAAATCTTAAAGAAATGAATGTATTTTTGAAATAGAAATTAAATCTCTAGTTACTTATTAAATTTGACTTTTTAGAATGATAGATGATTAAATTTCTGATCAAATGAAAGAAATTTAGATTAATTTAGAGTTATATTTAAAAAGATATCAATTTTCTAATTTTTAGGGATTTTTCCAGAATTTTTTTGAAATTTTTTGAATTTTTAATGAATTTCTTAGGATTTTCAGGAATTAAAAATTGAATTTTCTAATTCAAAATCATATTTTCCTAATTTTTTTAACGAGCAGGTGACGTGGCATGATTTGGACAGTCCGATCGCGTCGCAATCAACAGTCAATTGGAGGAGGTGGCGTGGCAGCCTATGGAGCGTCCGATCGCGCGACGAATTAAGGCCGTTGATCTTCATTTAAAGAGGAGGGTACGTGGCACAGCAGGATTCGTCGGCAAATCGTGTTATAAAAAATTTAATTAGAGTCGTTGATCAAGAGGAGTTATAACGGCTCAGATTAAATCGACGGAAAACGCATCCAATGCATCCGATTGCGATCCAACAACGTGCGTTTTTTATGCGTTTTATAATGGATGAGACCTGGCTTCATCTCGAGCGTCAATCAATGATCCAAGGGCCACCAATTAACGGTAACAATTTGCATTGATGCATTTCATCAGAGCCATTGATGCGTTTCATCGGACGTTTACGCCCAAATTGCCTATAAATTGAGATGTTCTTCGAGATTGTAAAGCATTCAAGAGCAATTCGAGTAAATCGAACTATATAGACACCAAATCTCTTGAATCTCTTGATCCCAATCGCTTCTAGACTCATTTTTGCGTCTAAGGAGTGCTTAAGATCAAGATTTTGACGATTGACAAGGAAGAAATTGATGCTTGAACTCCACGAATCGCGATTTTTAGATTTAGATGAATAGCCTTGATTTCGGCGATTAATTGGATCAATTCGATCGCAATTGTGGGTTAGCGATTGGGTTTTATCTTAATCTATCTTTTTTTAGTGTTTAATTTCAATTAAGAATCGTAATTTAAGTAAATTTCATTCTTAATTTTTAGAAATTTCACGATTTTATGTTTTGGAAAAATCACCTCTCTTCAATCTTCAATTTCTCCACAAAAATCAAAGTCAAATTCATCGATTTTTGATTCCATGGATTTCGTCTTCAAGTCCTCTTTCATAAAATACCATTTTCCCTAATTTCTATCACCGATTCATTGTCCGATTTCATCAAATTTGAAGAGATCATCAAGAATTTCCCTATTTCCTTGTGGATCCGACCCATCTTTACCATTATACCCCTCAATTCGAATTAATTTCATAAAATTGGTAAGTTTAGACTTTATTTTGACACGTGATCGTGTATTTTCAATGACCTCGCGGTCTTGTCCCGTCATATCACACAAAAGAATAAGAAGGGAAATGACGGGTATGTAAGGGGAAACCCCCTTAGTCTCTCGCGTCGCCTGCATAGGCCAAGTACGTCCTAATCCTATTACCGGGGCCCATATCTGCCAGCCCGAAGACTCCTGGCACCATGTAGGCATCCACATGTGTTCACGTGGCCTCGTGTGGCTCTGCCACGTGTGCGTGTCGCGCCACGTCAGCTCTACCACGTGGCCTTTTTTTGTATTTTTAATAAGGAAATAAAAACAAAAAATACCTGAAAAATCAAAATCAAAATCCCAAAAAAATTCCCTAAAATTCAGAAATTCATGTCTCCCTTTATATAACTCCTTTTTAACTCAAATTTTCTCCATTGGATCACAAATTTATTCATTTTTAATATCATGTCATATAAAATATAAATTAAAAGAAGAATAAATAATGAATTCCAAAAATATTAATAAGTGAACCCTATCATTCACTCATTGTCTTTTTGATTCCTCTATCATCTTCTTCTCTTTCTTCCTTTACTCATCTATACCAAAGACAAAATAAAAATCACTAAGAGGTGGTTAATTTTGATTTGTTTGATCTTATAAAAGGTCATAAATCATTACAGCATATAATTAACCCTAAATTATGCAAAAATATGAACTTTACTAAAATGGCATACCAATGGAGAAAATTTATAAAACTATGATAACATGTATCATAATTACATAAAATAAGCATGAATATTAGTTAAATAAGATAAGAATTTAAGTTAAATATTCATGTTATTATGGACTCAATCCACCAAATCATATCATTCTCATGCTCCCAGGAGTCCCTCATTGGGATATGAGGCTCGACAAGCTCTCCAAAGTTTCAATCAAAACAATGATTGCAGCAGAAAGATGCTGAATAAAAACATTCAACAAAGTTGAAGTACCAAGAATAGATGATTGATAACATGCATCTCATTATATGCATCTTGATGAAACGCTTTCATGTGGTCATCAAATTTCACACAAAATCGTGTCAAAATTAGATACCAAACTCACCAATTTTATGAAATTAACATGAATAAGGGTCAAATCCATGGAGAAATAAGGGAACTTTGAGATATCTTTTGAAATTAGATCAAATCGGATGATGAAATGTGGTGAGAAATTAGCAAAATTGATATTTTTGGAAAGAAGACTTGAAAACAAATCCATGGAATCAAAAACTCACAAAATTTGGATCAAGATTTGCAAGGAAATCATCAAGTGAATGAGATAGAAATTTTCTGAAATTGAAAATCGTGAAAAACAGAAATTGAAATTGAAATAAACTAAAAATTACAACTCGAAATTGAAATCTAAAGCTATACAAAGGAAGATAGAATGAAACTTAATGTCTAACGCAAGATTGCGCTCGAATTGATCCAATTACTCACCGATCAAAGGCTTTTCATTCCCAAAATTCAAAAAACTATTGTTGATGTTCAAGAGTTGATTTCTTCCTATTCTCTCAACTAAAATCTTACTTTCAAGCACTCCATGGTCAAGGAAATCAATCTAGAAGTGATTGGAAGCAAGAGATTCAAGTGATTTGATGTCTAGACAGCTCAATTACTTGAAGAACCCAAGAATGATTTACAATGTCGAAGAACATCTCGATTTATATGGAATGTTGGGCGTAACCGTCTGATGAAATGTTTGATCTTCAATCAACTACTCTGATGAAATGCATGAGTGAAAATCATTATGGTTAAGTCATAGCCGTTGGATTGCAGATGAACCATCGAGATTTCACCATGTCGCCTGAGTTATAAGTAACGCATCAAACGCTCGCCATTTGATCTTGATCGGACGCTTCAGATGCATTTCGTCAGTTTTAATCTCAGCAGATATAAATCCTCAAATTGACGGTTGAGATTAAATCATTTTAAAAATGATTCGCCGACAAATAAGATTACGCTGCGTACCCCTCCAGTAAGTGAAGCTCGACGATTCATCTTCAACGTGCGCATCGAATGCTCCTTATGCTGCCATGTAACCTATGCACTTAAAACACGAAACAAAGTCCCAGATGGTAAAAATAAAAGAGAAAATCATGTATATAAGGTGTGTGTAATTAAGGAGTTAGCAAAAATCCTTAACAGAGTGCTTTCTCCTTAATCACTCACACACACACGCGCACACATGTGCGCACATGCGCGCACGCGTTCGCACACGCACACACATGTACACATGTGCGACACGTGGCGGTCTTATATGTCGCCATGTGGTGCACTTTTTTCATGCTCGTGCCACATCAGCTGCCATGTCAGCACGAGAAAAGAAAAATATTATTTTAATGAATTCAAATCAAATACATCGATTTTAAATTCTTAAACAATTCAGAAAAACTTTGAGAAAAATCCCTAAAAATTAGAAAATTCATATCTTTTAAAATAGAACTCTAAATTAATTTAAATTTGTTTCATTGGATCAGAAATTAAATTATCCATCATTCAAAAAGTCAAATTTAATCAATAACAAGATAATAAATTTATATTTAAAAAATACACTCGATTCTTTTAGATTTTAAAACTTAGAAAAATATATGAGTGTATATAAAATAATTTCTCTTATTATTTAACCTCAAAAACTAATTATAATTTCAAGTAAAGATGGGTTATAAAAAAATTATTGCATTTTGAGATTATAATGACTTTTTTCAAAGAATGATAGATAAACACTAAAAAATATGATAACATGCATTAGAATGGAATGTTTTATGCCTTAATTTGCATTACAAATCATATATTTTCATATTTAATTTGCATGTTATCACATCTACATGACTTTAAACAATTTTTATGCATAATTTTAGTCTATATGATGCATGTTATAATCTTAAAATGAAAAATTTCTTCCATTTAAGGCCAAATCACGTAAATTATTTTTTCCATATTTTTTTATCAATTTGAGCATTATTATGTGTTTTATGTGCATTTGAACCTTTTGAGGATCAAACTACTATTTGACCTCAAATTCTTGGTTTTAAATGTTTAAGGATTTAAGTGATTGAATGAAGGTTTAAGAAGAGGAAGAAAGGAAGAAAAAAGGGTTAAGAGTAAAAGAGGGAATTAACCTAGTTGACTCTAGAAAGTCAACTAGGAATTAATTCACTCATAATTTTATTTTCTATCTAATATTTTATTTCAGGTCATTGATTTGAAGAGCATCAAATTCTTGATCCAATGAAGAAAATTTCATGCAAAAAAGAGTTCTAGAAATGAAGTTATGAATTTTTTAAGATTAATTTTTTTTGGATTTTTCAGGATTTTTTTCTTAATTTTCCATAAATAAAAAGAAAATAAAAAGAAAAAAAGAGCAAAATTTTGGTGAGGGACCTGCACAGAGTGGACGTGGTGGCACTGCCATGTGGCAGTGCGCTAGTGAGCCAACTCAACACGCGAGTCCATGTGGGCCCCTGCGTGGCGCATGGGCTGTGGGCTGGAGCATAGGTGACCCATTAGCCAAGTGGAGAGAAAGGCATAGGGGGCCCATTAGGGCGATTCGAAGATAATACGAAGCCCCCATTTCTAAGGGCCTTTGATTCGCCAAAGTGTTTGATGTGGGACTAATCTGAAGTCTTTTATTTTACTTACGATGTGGCAGCTCGTGAGGTGTTGGATCAAGAGCACGAATGGTGCGTGATGATCTGGTGGATGACGAGACAAGACCGCGAGGTCGTTGATTTCACACGGTATCACGTCAAAAATAATTCTGAACTTACCAATTTGATGAAAATGTATCGAATTGAAGGGTATAATGGTAAATAAGGGTCGAACCCACAGGGAAATAAGGAATTTCTTGATGAAATCTTCGAAATTGATCAAATCGGACGACAAATTGATCGTAGAAATTGGGGAAAATGATACATTATGAAAGATAACTTCAAAACAAATCCGCGGAATCAAAAATCATCGAAAATGATCTTGATTTCGTGGAGAAATCAAAGTTTGAAGTGGAGAGAAATTTTCGGACATGAAAATTGCGATTTTAGCTAAAATTCAAAGAAATTAAACTCTAAATCGTAATGTAAATAGAAATTAAACACTATAGGAGGATAAATTAAGAAAAACCGCTTCCACTAATCCCAATTAGCGATCAAATCGCTGCGATTAAGCTGCTTAATCGCGAAGAACACGAAGAACGCGAACGTGAGATTCAAGCGCCGATTTCTCCTAAGATTCTCCACCAAATCTTGACTTCAAAGGCTCCGGAGGTGCGGAATTGAAAGAGGAACACGATGGAATCAAGAGAAATGAGAGGGAAGGTGTCTAGACAGCTCAATTAGATTGAATTCCAACTCGGATGCTTACAATCGTCGAAGAACCTCTCCTTTTATACAAATTTTGGGTGTAATCGTTTGATCGTTTTGATCGACGGTTACGATGGAACGGTCCATCGTGGACCATTTCAAACATGTCGTGGCTGTCTGATCTCGACGAACGGTCTGGATGATCCGCGCGATGAGCGTTATAAAAACGCTTTGATTTGTCGTCGTTGGATCGTGATCCGACAATCACGATGCTCCCCGCCATATTTAATCGTGGTCGTTATAACGCATGTATTTAAGCACGTGCGTGTGATCATCTCGGTGGTCTGCGAGTGCATCCGATCAACGCCCGATCTTCAGCGCTTCGTCCGATCTGACGCTCCACAATTGGTCGTGTCACCTGCATCTTAAAAACATCGTGTGGATTAGTCCCACATGGTATAAAATTAAGGAGGTCGTCGGGTTTGTAAGACCCGACGGTTTATAAGGTTCGAGAACCCTTCCTATATAGGGAAGGCTGAATACCCATTATATACTATATAAATAATAACTATATGTATACGCCGCGTGGGCCTGCGTGGCGCTGCCACATGGCCCGGAGTGCCACGTCACATCTACGTGGGACCCGCGCGAAATCTAAACCCCTTTTTTTTAATTTTTTATTTATTTTAAAAAGGTTTTAAATCGAAAATAAAATTAGAAAAATCCGGAAAAATCCCTAAAAATTATAAAATTCATAAATTTCAAAATATAATTCCAAATTAATCCAAATTTCTTTTATTTGATCCGAAATTTAATTATCTATTATTCTAAAAAGTCAAATTTAATAAATAATAAGAGTTTAAATTATTATTTCAAAAATACATTCTTTTATTAAGATTTTTAAACTTTAGAAAATGAAATAAATGTTTATAAAAATGATTCCTCTTGTTATTTTAATTTAAAAACACTTATAATCTCAAGAAAAAGATGGGTTATCAAATTATTAAATTCTAATTTATCAAAATTAACGCTAAATTAAAGTATTTTGAGATTATATGAAAATGTTTAATGACTTTTTCATATAATAATAGAAAAATACCTATAAGTATGATAACATGCATGTAAATGAAATCATTTATGCCTTAATATGTATCAATAATCATATTTTATCATGTCAATTTAGCATGTTATCACTGGACCACAGTCTACCAGATTTGGATTAAGCGCACATGAGCGAATTCATAGCCGTTGATCTCATTAAAGAGATCCAACGGCTAGGACTTAATCATGCAATTGGCGAATCCTAGAGTGACATGTGGCAGCTTGTGGATGCTCCGATGAAGATCAAAAGACGGAAATGAAGATGAAAGGTGGGGCCCAGATTATCTTGCGCGATGTGGCCCTATCTAAGTCATCGAATTTCTTAAAAGAACACGGATGGCCCAAATTAAATCATGAAATCCCCATATAAATTCATTCTCTCTCTTATTACGGTACGAAACTCTTGATTAAACATTGAATTGAGCATTTTTGGAGAAAAATATTGATTTCTTCATGAATCCTTTGTGTCCTAGACTCAATCATGCATGGATTGAGGCAAGAAATTCACAGAAATTGTGAGAAAACGGAAGGTAATTGAGGCTCAATTACGGCGGAGAAGAAATCAAAGAAATCATCAAGCAATCAAAGCAATTTGAGACTCAATCTTTGCATCAATCAGGTTATTAGTGTGATACCTTCATAATCCTCATGTTTTAGGTCATTTAGATTAGGTTTAAATGAGTAATTAGAGCTTTAAGAGCAAAAAATTCTTCATTTTCCCCAAATTTCTTCGTAAATTCTTGCCTATTTTCAAACAAGGATTTCTCCCTGATCTTAAGTTCATTGATATCATTGGGTTCCTTGTTGAGTCAGCTTTCCGTGAATACCTGATTTGAAAATTTTCTTTAAGGTTTGGCCCCTCAATTTTCAATTTGACCAACTAGTGTTCAAAATCAATCTGACTTTGGGCGTTGACTTTCGAGGGCTATAACTACAAATCTAGATAGTGAAATTTTCCAATTTCATGTCTTGATAATCCTCTGATCATAATATTTCCATTCATTGGTGATTTGTCAAAATTGGATACCATTTGACATGTCAATTAAAGGATTTTGACCGAAACCCTAATTCTAGGTCATTTTTCTGTCTATTGACTTTGAAAAATCACAATAAATCCAATTGTGCTCTAAAAATTATGATCTTTATATCAATATTCTGCTATTTCTCTCTATTTTACAAAAATATAATTTTTGTAATATTATCTCACCTTTTTGTTCTCTGATTCTACAGAAAGTAAAAGTAGGGTCAAAGTCAATGCTTTGACTTTTGACTTTTCTTCTCCAAAATTTTCAAAACCCTAAAATCATCTCCTCTCATATGTTAGTACTATTTCTATTCATTATATAGAATATTCCCCTCATAAAAACCTTAATTAGGCTTAAGTTTGACTGAGTCAACTCTTTTGATAAAAGTCAACCGTTCTCTGAGTGGATTCGACCTAATCTCATCATGAGTTTAGAATTATATCTTTTGACCGACGATCATGTGTTTCAACGAATGCACGTTTAATCGATCGTCAATGATCTCATCCTCCATTCTAGATGATCATATCATCTATTATAGAATAAAATTTATACTTACAAGGATCATTTAAAAGAGTTCTTCAACCTTTCAAGTGTCTGGTCTCTAGTGGTATCCACACATTCTCCGCACGATCGGATCTCCTCTTGAACACTCGTCACTACAAAAGGAAGAGAAGAGAGGGGAGAAGTTCCACTAGGCTTGCATGAGCACCTCTATTATGTTCATTCTCCCCCTATTTATAGACATTGGGAATGTGAATTTTTCACAAAAAGCTTTATTATTATGTCTATATCCACCAAAATCCATTGACCTTATGTGTGTGACCCTCTAGGTCTATATATCTCACCACTTTATGACTCCATCGACTCAATAACACTTATTGGTCTTCCTTATCAATTAATTACATCAAGATATATATTATTTGTCCAAGGATCGACTTAACCTAATCGATGAGTTGAGTCGCCAGCCCAGTGGGTGCCAAGCTACACCACGTGCTCTGGGAGCTATGGATTATATCAGAACTCCTTCATAGATCCATGCCATCATCAATTATGGTGTATGTATAATACTTCATCCACATGAGACTCATGAATGACTTAGGCTATGGTTAATTATCAAACCCTAATCGATCACTCAATTTAGTACGGATACGAGAAGGAAATCATCGAGAATAACTTCTTTAATATTTCACTACCTTTTCCAAGGATTTAATTGCATCTCATTCCTTGAGTTGATCTCCTCATATACCGAGGGTGGATGATCCTATCTTGACCACTCAATCACCTTTCGAGGACTTCATGTCATATCTTGATCTATGACATTTTGGAGATATCGTGTCTAAGGATTCGTTATTCATAGTCAAAACATAATGATCCATCCACAAGATGTCTTTGGTGTCTCAAGTCAAAGGAGCACATACACAACAGTGACATGAATCAACCTGATTGACAGTTTGGCATAATACCTTTTCAGGGATTCATAAAAATCAATTCATTGAACTCTTTCTCCAAAGAGCACCCATTATCTATCCTCAGTATCTCTACACCGATGGCCATAAGATCAGACATGCTCATCACATGAGTGGCATCAGATAGTGCTATTCTTTTCGGATAATTCGATGTCCTTGTCAAATATCCCACGAATAGGAATGTGTGGATCATATGTTTAAAGACTAGTGATCATTGTATCATGATCTCAACATAATTCACTAAGTCATTACATATGCTCATGAACTTCATTGCAAATCATCACATAATAATGACTAGTAAATAAATATTCATTTAAATTAATATAAACAAAAGTTAAAATTGCGATTGGCTTGCAAGCCACATAATATCCATCATCCCTACATAATAAACTTTGAGTCCCACATTAGTTTTGTTAAAAATAATCTCCTCATTTAAATAAACGACCCATTTACGGGCTATTAAAATTTTAAAAATGTTATAAGACTAATACTCCCGTTAATGGCGCCACGTATGTGCTCATAGGGTGCCATGTGGCACCATGCCTTCGCTCTACGGGAATGCATTGCCCTAGCAGCATGAGCAAATAAACATGTTTTCTGATTTTTAAAAATACTTGAAAATTTCTTTAAAAATCTAAAAATAGAAAAATTTCTAAAAATCTGGAAAAGCCTAAAAAATAGGGAAAATTATATAAAACTCCCTAAAACTTAAAATTTTCATAGAGACTCTTTTTTGGATGAATTTTTTGTCATTTTGATCCTTGTTTTGACTTCTCATTATATCTCCTGAAGTAAAATATAAAAATGACAAAAGGGATAATTTTGCAATATAAATTGTTTCCCCTCTTCATTCCTCATCGTTTCTAGTTCATGTCTACAATCACGAAACTCATATTATAATCGATTAAGTTAACCTTGTTTGACCTTGGAAATGGTCAAGTGTCAAATATATATGAAATAAATCACAAGTTAATGTAAATTTGGCTTATGAACGACATTCTATGATGCAAAAATTTCATCAAAACTTGATAACATGCATATTAATGCAAAAATGAAAGCCAAAATGAAGCATATGAGTATTCAAGAATTTATAAAGCCAAAATGAAAGCCTTTCATGAATAGAATATAAGGATAAGAGAATTCTATGCACAAAAAAAATTTTGGCTCTGCAATTCTTGACTTAAACATTTTTATGGGTAAGTTTAAATCAAGGTGGGATGGCCCCTTTATTTTTGATGAGATATTTGATTTTGCTGTTTTTTTGATTTATAATCCCAAGACATGGCAATAATTGAAAGTGAATGGACAACAGTTAAAGCCATACGTGGAGAATGAGTCACTATCACTAGCCATTTCACTCAATCTAAAGGAAGTGGGTGATGAACTTGATTTCAAAGAATTTTTTTTTAATCAATTTTATGCGAACAATATTTATAATTCCTAAACTTTGTATAATGGTAAAGTAAGGGTTAAATCCTTAAGAAACCTAGGTAATAAGATTACTACTTTTAGGGAGTAGAGATACTATTATAGCGAAAAATAGTAGAAGGGATTTTGGAGAAATAAGGAAAGGACAAAGAAATCGAATATAGTATGAATGAAATTATAAATATATATGTATATTATATATATATTCTATGAGAAATAATGAGAAAATTATTAGGAATGGAATGATGGAATGGAGAGATGAGAATGATGGAATAAAAGATGATAGAAGAGTGGTGAGAAATCTAGTAATCATGAAATCAGGTAATGATGAGAGATTGTTTTGAAAAAAAATATAACATATCTAAAGTGGAAAAAGAGATAGGGTTTAAACTATCAAGGAGGGGACTATAAGAGAAAATCAAATCCAAATCCTCACACAAAATCTCATTATTTGATGTCAGTTCTAGGCCAGGTGATGCTAGACTCGTTACGATCTCGATCCTCCACTTGACCTTGCCTCCACAGACAAAAATTGAACACCAAAAATTGTCAAGATTGAGCATAAGCCTCTCCTTTTCCTTCTAGTATCCTGATGCTAAGAGAAAGCCAAAAAAATTAAGAAGAATATATATATATATGTTAGGTTTAGAGGTTTCATTTAGATTAATTGTAGAGATTTAGTCCTTTTTAGTGCCACCAAATGAATGGTAGAGACCGAAATCTATAAGCCATGACTATAACCACCCCCTAAGGATGTGATAGAGTCTCTCTAAAGGAGATGGACCCCAAAACCACCTCTTTAAGGAGTGGATTGACTACTCTCTATGAGGTGGTAACCTTACCACTTCCCTAAGAGGTGGGTTTACCTCTCTCTCCTCCTATAAATATGGATTCTTCCTAAAAAATAAGAAATATCTAATTTTATAAATAATAAATAAAGAAGAAGAAATTTAACCTCTTTGACCCTTCAATAATGCCTTTGACCACGTTTGAGTTGTCAAGAATCACTTTGACTATCATTGACTTCAAAAAATAGAGTGACTAGTCCCCTAAAAAGGTGAAAGTAGGTTGACCCCCCCAAGAAGGTGGTTGACTAACCTTCTACAAAGGTGGAAAGGCTTTGACCAACCACCTAAAAATAGAACAAGTCTCACCAACCTCCTAAAAAGGTAGAAAGACTTTACCATCCTCCTAAAAAGGTGAAAAGGTTTTATTGACCTCCTAAAAAGGTGGAATGGCTTGACCAACTTCCTAAAAAGGTAGAAAGGTTTGACAATCCTCCTAAAAAGGTGGAAAGATTTGCTTATCCGCCTAAAAAGGTGGAAAAGGTTGACTAACCTTCTTAAAAGGTGGAGTACCCATTTTATTCTTCTCCTTCTAGATATTTTATGTACATGCTCCCATTAAACTTCCCCTAAGTCTTTGCATTCACACAACTCATAAAAATATGAGAATTCAACCATTTGTCTTCCAAGAGATCACATGTGGTTAGTCTCATAATATTATCAAAATGTAAGAAATAAGGAATGAAAAGACTTTGTCATATTTTCACCACATTAACGCTCTTCCACTGTCTAGGCTCCCTTTCCTTCAGAACCCCATATAGAAATAGACATTCTCATTATTAAAATATTTATCAGCGCTTAAATATGATAAATGATGCATAAATGTGACTTATATTTTAGATTTATCAAAAACCCCACACTTTACTCAATGTAGTCCCTTAGCATTGCCCCTTAGGTTCTTCCCTAAAGATCCCTTCACCTTTTCACCTTGAAGATAGGCATGCGGGTGTTTAACATATTAAGTGCACCTTCCTTCATGATTGTTCCCCATGAGAGTTTAGATTCCACTCTCTAGGATGATCTCAATGAAGCATGTGGGAAGTGCTCAGAAATAGTGAGGAAGGTAGGGTCTCATGCTATAGGAGTGAAAGATTCTCACCACTCTGAAGTGGAGGTATATCCTTACCGGCTAAATATAGTCATCACTCATCTTTACCTTCCTCTCATTTGGTGGCTACTTGGTACATTAAGACTCCTTGCAACTCGTCTTCCTCTTTAAAAGAGTACATTGAAAAATTGTTTCCTATTTTATGGCAAAGGTGGAGTGGGGTGGCTGAAATGATGGATGAAGACAACAAGATGGGATGAAAATGTTAAGCATGGTCTAGGTAGAAATGGCAAAAGTTTACTAAACAAAGGATAAATCCACCCATGATAAATATACTCTCAAATAAAGTGCATGAATGATGATGATGAAAATAGAAATGGTATAAAGATACCAGATAGATAATGGTGAAAGATGAAAACAAGAAAAGAGCTAATAATTCTAAATGTTGATGATGATTTAAGAAGCGAGAAAAATATTTTAAAAAAGGCTAGAGGAAAGTACTCTCAAACATAACCACATCATATTTATTTTCTATCTTATACTTTTTTTGTTTTTTTTTTGCTTTTTTCTTCTTGCTTCTTCTATCCTTTGATTTTTTTGCCTTTTTTGGAATTTAAAAAATTTATAAATACCTAAAAAAAAATCAAAATTCAAACATTCAAGAAATGAAGAGTGTTTACTATGAATGCAACTATTTGGGAGTGTGATTATCATGAGTATACATGTACCCCCCACTTTACATCTGCATATAATATGAAAAAATTTAAATTTTCTGAAATAAGCATTGTCCTCAATGCATGTGAACTAGAGAGAAGTCACATACCTCAAGAGAAGATGTCATCAAGATCGAAAATGCTGATGGGGTTCACTCATGCAACTCCTCTTTTTAGCATCGGCTTTTGTCCTTAATAGAATGAGGTTTCCTACGAAGAAAATAAAAAAAACAAACAACAAGAAAATGCAAGGAAAAATAGAGAAGAAAGGAAAGGAAGAAATTGTAACATGAGTTACTAGAATTTTAAATTCTTTTATGACATTTTTATGCCCATATGAATAAATTTGTATTTTAAGGTTGGTTTGGGGAATATCTTGATTGAAAATTTAGATGAAAAATTTGGTTATACTTGCATCAAGAAAATCATTATATTTGAAAGACATTTCAAAAAAATGCTTTGGAAGACAAAGTCATGCAATATGAAATATTTTCCTTACGTTAGGAGTTGGATAAATATGTTCATATATAAAGTATAAAATCTGAGGTAAAGTTGCATCAAGCCTTTGATGTGTGATCTTCCTTTTTAAGCAATCGTTTTGCCACGTAGTTATGCGTATCACCTCATGATTCAAATGAGTTGGAGTGCAAGGAGAAAAGGTGTAAGTAGATAGACATCTAAGTAAATTATATTTAAAATCAATAAAATGGTCATGCCAATCAGTAAAGAGGATTTTTATTAAATTTCTACAATTAAGCGTTGGTTCAAGAAGCTCTCTTTTGTTCTCCCAAACTTCCATGTCTTTTACTTCCTGAATATTGTCCCTCTGCCTTGACATATATGTCTTCAAATTTAACTGATTGATCCTCTATTTTTCTCAATTCTTCACCATGATTCATGTGCTTTTCATTATTCTCATCTATTTTTATCAAAGCATCACTATCAAAATATGAAAAAAAGCACATGAATATAAGAAATGATTTCATCAAATTTTTTCCTCAAAAATCTCTGATCCTCTTGTGTATTCTCAATATACTCTTCCTCTTCATCCATAGAAAAATCTTCATCCCAAAATTCATCTTGAACATTCTCCATGGAAATATCTTTCTTATAATCTTCAACCTCTTGATTCAAAGTGAACACATTATTAATATAAGACCTTTGATCCTCACATAGCATGTCAAGATATTCATTGGGCGTGATGGGATCAATATCCTCTACATTTAAATCATATTTTCCTTTGTCATTACATTCCAATTGGTCTTCAAAATTTATCTCACATCGATCAAATGATGAGTTTTCATTCAAATTAGAAATGACATAATTCTCTTCCAAAGAAAAGGATGCATGGTTATTGATAACATGCATATATAACTTAAATTCTTATCTTATTTAACTAATATTCATGCTTATTTTATGTAATTATGATGCATGTTATCATAGTTTTATGAATTTTCTCCATTGGCATGCCATTTTACAAAAGTTCATATTTTTGCATAATTTAGGCTTAATTATGTGCTTTAATGATTTATGACCTTTTATATAATCAAACAAATCAAAAGTAACCACCTTTTAGTATTTTTATTTTGTCTTTGGTAAAGATGAAGAAAAGAAGAAAGAGAAGAAGAAGATGATAGAAGAATCAAAGAAAATGAGCGGATGATAGGGTTCACTTATTAGTATTTTTGAATTCATTATTTATTCTTCTTTTAATTTATATTTTAAATGGCATGATATTAAAAATGAATAAATTTGTGAGCCAATGGAGAAATTTTGAGTAAAAAAGGAGTTATATTTTTTAAGATATTAATTTCTGAATTTTATGGATTTTTCTGGAATTTATTTCAATTTTTTAGGAATTTTTAGGAGTTATTTCTTTATTAAAAATTGCAAAAACGGTTACATTTTCGTGCACGACACGCGGAGCTGACATGGACATGTGACGTGGCGCAGCGTGGACATATGGCGGGGCCACGCGAGCCCACACGGATGCCTACGTGGCGTGTACAGTGATGGGCTGGCAGATGATGGGCCCATGGGTTAGTGGGCCCAGGTTAGAGTATTGGGGTGTACTTGGACCAATAGGGTGGCGCAACCCTTACGGGAGTTATCCCTTTATACCCGTCTCTCTCCATTAATTCTCTTCGTGTGGGACTATGTTCCCTTTAATTTCTCCTTTGCAGGACACGTGGCACAACAATACGCATTGGATCGGAAGCTGACTGAAGATCGCACATTAATCCGATGGATCTTGGTCCATTGGATCATCAATTAAGCACATGCTTTAATCGCGATTTAAGTGAAGGTGGACGACTGCGATTCAATCGCGCTTTTGACGACTCACCTGGCAACACGTGTCTTCGTAAGGAGGCTTCGATCAAAGATCGAACGAGCAAAAAAGAGGGAGAACGTGGGCCCGCGTCGTGGGATCGTGACTCACTTTAAGCGCGTGATCGTGGTCGTCCCACCGTTCTTCATCAGATCAAACGGTTCGTAATTTTTGCGGGAAATTTTCTATAAAACCGTGTTCTTCATCCTTGTAAAATAACTCTTGATTGAATCGTGAAGGAATTAAGCAGTTTTTAAGAAAAATCTTGAGTTCTTCATGATCCCCTCCTGTTCTAGACTCGATTGCAGTCCAATTGAGGCGGGATTGATTACAAATCGTTGAAAGATTTGATCGAATTCTCCCCTTGAACGCCGAACGTACGCCAAGGAAGAAACCGATCAAATACACTTAAATCAACACGATTTGGAGCCTAATCTTCACGTCAATTGGGTTAGTAGTGTGAATCAATCAATCATCTTGCAACAATTGTAATTTAGATTAAATTTAGGTAGTTAATTTTATCCTTTAAATCAAGTTGTTTTTCATTTTCGCCCAAATTGGGTGCGAATTTTGCTTGATTTTGAAACAAAGATTTCTCCCTGATCTTAAGTCCAAATCTTTTGATTTTAGTTTCATTGGATTCTTTGTTCCATCGTTCCTTGGATAAAAAATCATAAAATTTCATCATTATTTGACCATTCAATTTGATGTTTGACCATCGACTGTTCATTTTCAATCCGAATTTGGGCATTGACTTGCGGGATCAATTTCTTTTAAAGTACTAGATGAAATTTAAAATTTTGGTCTCTTTGGAAACCTCAGGTTTTTAGCTTTCTATTAATATGTGAATTGCATGATTTGGATATCATTTGGTTAGTCAATTTGATGATTTAAGCCGAAGTGTTCATTTCGTGGTTTTTCTGGTCTTTGATTTTCAATAATTCATAATAAATCCAATTCTTCTAAAAAAATCACGAATTATATATTAAAAATTTCCACTTTCTCCTCTATTTTCTGAATATATAATTTTCGTTATATTTTAAGTTCTTTCTATTTTCTGATTTTACAAAATGTCAACTATTGGTCAAAGTCAACACTTTGACCTTGACTTTTGACATTTCTTTGTCAAATCAGTTTCCAAATTCTTAAAATATCCTATCTCATATATTTATATCATTTATATTGATTATATATCACTTTCATTTCTTAAAATTTCTATTGAAACCTAAATTTGACCAAGTCAACTCTTCGATCAAAGTTAACCGTGTTCTCTGTGGATCGACCCAATCTTTACACTATACTTGATTTCATATTTTTATTATTGTGAGTTTGTAATTATAAATTTTGTTTGACTAATGTTTGTGTGTTTTCAACGACCACATAAATCGCTTCGTCAATTATCTTCATGAAAAATATTTTAAAGATTAATTGTTGTGTGATTAATCATGGTACCTTGATTTCGATCAACCTCATTTTTGATACCTCCCATGATGTCAATTTTGGCATTGCGTTGGCCAAGATTTTCCATTCTTAGTTTCTCCACTCTTCTTGCCATATCACCCATTTTCTTGCTTGTGTTTTGTGCACCCTTCAATAATAGCTCCATTTCGCTCATCATATCCTACAAAGTGGAGTCATTAGAATTTTATTTATGCGATTGAATTTGATCATGATGATAAAAGTTAATTTTCTAATGATATTGGAGTTGAGCATCCATGTTGTATTTGGCATTTTCATGTCCATTCCATGAATTGTAGATAGACGTATACATCCACATATTGTCTTTAACATATTCTCCATCTGCATGATTTCTACCAAAACACATAGAACAAGAGACATTTTGTACATTATAAACATCAAAGTTAGTCATCAACATTTTCTAGAGATA
Source organism: Lemna minuta (assembly GCA_024174645.1). Lineage (NCBI taxonomy): Eukaryota > Viridiplantae > Streptophyta > Magnoliopsida > Alismatales > Araceae > Lemna > Lemna minuta. The sequence continues at coordinate 4,168,789 of CM044104.1, read as the reverse complement.
TCTCTATGTTGTCTAAGCGCAAATTGGTTTCCCTTTCAAATTCGGCCAAATTTTCTATCAACTCCTCCAATTCAACATCATCCTTGTCTAGATGTGATCATCCACATTCCTTTACTCTATCGATTTTGCTCAGAGCATCATCGCCATTTAATCCTTCATAAAAACACTTCAATAATTGCAACCTATTCAATCCATGATGATCAGACTGAATTCAAAATATTTACATTGATGAATTTTCACCCACAAGATGGCACCATCAAAGCCTTCTTCTAATCATATTTATACTTTTCCCTTTGAAATAAGTTTTTGGTCTTTAGTTTTGTTCATAGGAAATATTTTTATCTAGTCGAATTATTTAGTAGTTAAGATAGTCAAAATATTGGCAATTACTGGCCAGCAATGGACTAGTTTGACAAATTTGAAGAATATACGGCTAAATTTTACAAGTAAAGGATTGATTCCTTTGTATCAACCCATGGTCAACATAGTGGTGTAACTGTGTGGGTCTCATGCTTTTATAAGTTGACTAATGGATTAACTATGGTAAGACTTTTTATCGATGTATCTCACAATACAACTGAGATAGGGTTATTTTGACAAATACTAAGAATATATGGCGAAAATGTGTGTCTACACATGATTTGATGCATGTTTCTATGAGTTGATGCATGATTTGATGCATCTTTCTATGAGTTGATGCATGATTTCATCTGTACAAGAACTTCAGCAGTAGGCTTATGGCTGATATCACACTACACACATGGCTTATGGCTTATGGCTAATGGTTTATGTCCAATGTTCAATCGCATGGTCTCTTGATGATGATAGATTAGCATAGGCCCTAGATCCTATGATGACCCATGGTATTTCTTTTATTGTATATTAAATTAATAAAATATAAATGAGATGTGCAGTTTTTTAATACCTTAAACTATCATGAATGCACGTGATCTTTTACCTACGGAGCAGATTTCTCCTCCTCCGCCCCCCCTAAAAGGATAAGTGGATAGGATTTGACTCTTTTTCTCTCGCTTTCAGGGTAGCTTCGGGCCTCGCTCGCTCGTTGTTTTTTTCTCTCTCTCGATAGATGGGTATGGGACAGAGCGAGAGAGCAGCTCTGCAACTGCTAGGCGGCAGGATTCCAGGAAGAAGCCTCAGTTTCCAGCAGGTCTCCTGCTACTTACTCTCTCTTGCAGGATTAGGAGTAAGTGCTTCAACCCGGCAGTTAGAGCATGACGCGATGTGCAGCGTATGAACTGCCCATCAATGGCCCGAGGCGCCGGCAGGATGATTGATGATCACCGCCCGTGCATGGAAGATCGAAAAGCAAGCAAAGTCCTCACGTCTTGTCCCCTGCTTCCTTCTTCTCTGTGCCGCCTTTCCCCTGTCCTCCTTTCCCCCCCTCTCTTACTTTCTCCGTTAGACTGACTGGCGAGAGCCGGCTCTGGCTGCGCCTGCGTTATGTCTCTGCCGCTGTCTCGACTGTCTCTCGCTCCCCCCAAAATCGATATCATTGCTGCCGCAAGCATTATGATTGACCACACGATAGAGCGAGAAAGATAGAGAGAGAAAATAGGGAGAGAGACGTAGCTGTCAAGTCTCGGCTCGGCCATGCCCGGAAAGTCAGTCCTCTGAGAGCAACACGACTCCCGATCTTAGCTCGCCTTCTCTCTCTTTCTTCTCTCTCTAGACTTTGTCTCGTCATCCATCATTGCTGTCCTCTCGTTCACGCTCTTCTTGTCTCGCGACGTGACGGTACGGAAGATGATGGACGAGATGATGGCATGGTCGCGCGCCATCGCTCAATCATCCTGTCGAAAGATACGTTACCATGGATACGACAGTTCTTCTCTCTCTAACCCGTTTCTCTCTCTTATTTTTTCTCGGCGGCGCTACCGCAAAGGTCAGATCAGGAAGTCGTCCATCGCCGTCCCGAAGATTTCGACAAAAGATCCTGCGGCTGACCTTCTGACCGGAGCAATGACTAAGCGGTCTGCTGTCTCCCCGAGCAGATATTCCTCCCGTCTTTATCCCTTTCTTCGATGCAGATCCTGGAGATCATCGCTGACCGTCGGATTAGCTTAACACGGAAAAGAAGTTATTCTCGTAAATTTGATTTGAAAATTTCTCCTCCTGATGGTTAGAAGGACCACCCAATCAGCGGACAATAATTAAAGGGTCCACGAAAGGAGTCAATCGGGCCCGTACTAATGATTGCCTGCGGACAACGTCCCCTGCTTCGTGGACAGCTGTCAAACGAATGATAATCTCCCACGTGGCAAAGCGCCATCACGTGACCGTCCACTCTTCCTATTTAATCCCTTCTTCAATAATGCAAACGGAATGTAGGCTGCTCTCTCCAGTCTGCCCGTGGGCCCCGCTCTTCCGTACCTCCGCGTGATGTCAGAGGATAACGATCGCAATGATCTCTCCGCGCATCAGGAGTCAGGACTGACACTTCTCTCTCTTCTTTCTCTCTCTTAACTCTTCGTCTCTGGCAGCGGGGTTGGAGCGGCTGCGGGGAAGAAGCTCTTCACTAAGAAAAGATGAATGAGTTTATGATGGAATGGAGCTCAACTGGCGTCTCACGATCGAGAGGAGAGAGACAGACAGAGAGAGAGAGGAGTTAATGAGCTCACGGCCAATGGCCTCCAACCGCGTGCCGCAGTACCTGCGCATTCACTGCCTAGGGCCACGGCGGCCGACTGGTGGCGCCGCCGGGCGCGCGCAGCGGTGCTGCCGCAATCATGACCAGGGCCACGCTGGAGGAAGACAGCCATTATAATTGCACGAGTAGTACTTGCGCGAGGAGAGAGAGATGATCATCAATCGGATGATGAAACCCATGATTTTCCGCTTGCTAAAGCTTCATTCTTTTCGAAAAGGCGGGTTTTTTATTTATATGCGGGTAATTTATGACCATCGAGCTCCGGGACACGTGGAAGATTTGTCAACGAAGTATTTAGGTCAAACTCACCGGGAATTATCTATAAAAACCCTGACAAGGGTCGTCCTTCTTTAGTTTCTCTCATTACGGCGAGTCTTCCGATCTCAGAAAGAAAAATGGAGCTGGGTCTGAGCTTGGGAGAAGCGCCCCCGGCGAAAAGCTTTTCTCCGGCATGTAAGCGAGGGCTCGCCGGCGGCGCAGAGCTCCGGCTTGGTTTTTGCGTTGGGCTAGAGGGAGATGCGGCGGCGGAGAACGGGACCGCGCCGGCGGATGACGGGACTGCGAAGGAGGATAGAGGAAGACGATGGATCTCCGCCGCCGAATCACCTGTTCAGCTTGATCTGCTCCCGTTTTCTCCGGTCCACCGTATGGCTTCTTCTCAGGCACTCGTATTTCCCTGGCCGAAGCCCGCAAACGGTACAATCCTTCCCCCTTCGCTCTCTTCTTTATCTCTCTAGAATCACCTCCAAGACCTTTTTTTTCCATTTTTCAGATCGCTCCGACTGGTGTGGGAGAGGACCAGAGGTGAACCAGGCGGCGGCAGAAACTGACGGCGGCGATAACGACAGAGCTTCCTCGAGGGGCAGCGACGAAGAGGAGAACGCCCAGACGAGGAAGAAACTTCGCCTCTCCAAAGAACAATCCGCCTTTCTCGAAGAAAGCTTCAGAGAACACAATACTCTGAATCCCGTAGGCCAAATACCCTGATTTGACCGTCAAAAAATCAAACCGAAAAGAATAAAAATCACTTTTTGTATGAAGCAGAAGCAGAAGATCGCACTGGCGAAGCAGCTCAACTTGCGGCCACGTCAAGTGGAGGTGTGGTTTCAGAATAGGCGTGCGAGGTACAAACTAATCCTTGACGTTTCATGCTTAGGTTTGACTTTCGAGGTGGATTATCTTTCTAGGACGAAGCTGAAGCAGACGGAGGTGGACTGTGAATACTTGAAGAGCTGCTGCGAGAGACTCACCGAGGAGAACAGGCGCCTGCAGAAGGAGTTGCAGGAGCTGAGAGCTTTGAAGACATCCCAGCCTTATTATATGCAGTTTCCGGCGACTACTCTGACAATGTGTCCGTCTTGCGAGCGAGTGGCTGCCTCGTCGACGGCATGTTCTTCCGCCGGTCGGAGCGCCGCCGTGAATGGGGCCGGCGTCGGTGCGCCGCCCAGGACGGTGGCGGCGGCGGCGGCGGCGGCGAAAGAGTCTGCTACTTCTTGACCGGGTTGAGCGGATTTTTCACGAATGTAGAATACAGGAGATAATGGTTTTCTTACTGTGAGCCCCAGTTTTTACAGGGTTCTTGTAGAAGAGCCCTCTTGCTTTTTGTAATTATTTTCCAAGGCTCTGGGCCCAACAAATATGATTCGGCTTGTAGCCCATGTGAGTTCGGTTCCTTTGTGAGACTTTTCCAACTAGCCTTAAACACCGGCTGGTCCACAGTCTCGTGGGCTCAAAAGATAGCCTTTTATGCATCCCTTATTGGCTCATACTCACTCTCGTTTGGTAGGGAAAATGATTAAACATGAACGGGAGTCCAATTTACAATTCATTTGGCATGGTTGGTGAATAATTCAACAAAAATTATTCAATTTTCACATGCCCATCAATGATAAAGATAGAATATTCATGAGCCAATGAGCATCATTAGTGATCCAAGCAAGCCACACCGGTTAGTAATCAAGTTTTCAAATTGGAAAAGACGATTCTCGAGTTCATTCATTCATGCATTGAATTTCTATTAGTAAGTTGTAAAATTTATGTGATTTTGTGTGTTCTCTAGAAATCATCCCTAAATTTTATAAAATTTCCCAAATTCTACCTGGCCTTCAATATTTGCCATTTTATAGGATACAAATAATAGTAATCCCATCATACTTCGTTGGAGTCAACTAGAACATTTATATCATCATCTAGAGTTTTCTTGGGTACCAGGACTTTAGATACCTTCTTGTGAATTAATGGAGTGCTAAGTGCATTAAATATTTTGCATTGAATCAAGGGGAGTGCATCATGTAAAGACATTCATTCAAGGTTTGTGCCACATAAATGGATGTCCAACACAAGTACATTCGCTCATACCTATTTGGGAAAGCCCACAATCAATAATCTCAATGAGACATCAATGAAGATTCAAATACAAATAGAGTTCTCATTATTCTTCTTCAAATAATGAATATTAATACAGTTACGTTCCCCCAAGGAAGTGTCCCAGTTAAGGATCAAGGAGGAACAAGAAACATTCATGCAATTGAACACACCAACTACGTTACATGCATTCATGGTCATCAAATAATAAGATATTCAAGGAACTCACATGAAATCTAATTACAATATTTATTGTCGTGATGATTTTGAATTGCATTAATGTATTAAAAATCGAATCATTAAGTGCTTAGATTTATTAGTCTTTATTCTCACGTTAATAAAGAGTATGTGAGATAGAGGAAGAGTCTCTAACCCTTATATAATGTGGAAGAGGCCACACAAAATTGAAAGAAACAATAAGAATGCCATTGTGTTGGATCCAAGGCACCCAACAAAATCTGATGTGCACAATGATAACAAATCTGATATCACTACGATCACATGATAGGAGAGAAAACAAAAACAAATTGGTAATACCAAAATAAAACATGGTTATATTATCTTGCGCAAAAATGGAAATGCAACTTATTCATTCCTGGAACATAATGGTGCAAGATGCACATGCATAGGCTATAGAGGTTTCTACGCAATTCTTGTTTCAACCGATCTCCCCCTCTTGCACATGATCTGAAGTGTTACCCAACATAGCCTTGATCTATACCGATCTCCGCACCATCATTCTTCACATGAATTTGGGGAATGAGGAGAAGATAAGGGTGGCTCTAATGGATTTATTGTGGCTTATAAGCCAATGACACTTCCATGTATCTTGTTTATGTTCATTCAAATAATTTTTTTCATTGTCATTCTTGTGTGATGTTTATAATAAAGTCCAAGAGCGTATGTAATGACTAAGTGAATTATGATGAGATCATAATATAGTGATTAATATTTATCTAAACATATGTTCTAAACAATTCTATTGATGAGATATTCGAGAAGCACATCGAACTATCCAGAAATAATAGCACCATTTGAACTGACTCATATGATGAGTATAGCTCTTCGGAGAAAGAGTTTATTGAATTGATATGTATGAATCCCTGAATAGTATTATAACTAAATCTCAATCAGGTTGATTCATGTCAGAGTTGTGTAAGGGCGATCAAGTTTCTTTTAGATCATCAGATCATTTACAGTTCAAGTGTGATGCTCAGACTAAGGCATGTCATTCGATTTAGAAAGAAGACAAGATATGAGAAATAAAAGTGGTGATAGATATTATGTGTCCTAGAAGCCAAATCACACTTCTATATATCTCTTTTACATTCACTCAAGTAAAATCATAGTTTGGAGTAGTCTCTCACCAAGGTCTTTTCCATTTTCCCTAGGCAAGGCGACCAAGGTTAGGATACGTCCCTTATTTGAACCATGAAATTTTTTTAAAAAGAAACCTAAAGCAAGATAATGAAAGACTAATAATAATACTACTCAACTTACCCAAAATAACCAACAAAAGGACATAATTAGTCACTTGATAAAGACTTTTTGTATCAACGTGTTCTTAGGGGAAATTTAGAATTCAAACAACAACTTCTCATTGAGAACTCCTAATTAGATGGTGAAATAACTAACAAGGGCGAATTAATTTCTTTTGCATAATTATGTATATGAGTACTTTTTATAAATACGTCAACTATTTACTTAAATACTCACATCACTCGTATACAAGATTCTTTTATAGTGGACAAAGTATCCAAACCCTTGTACTAATCCCCAGAGGAAATTGTCCCCTTATAGTTGCTCCTTACCTTATTAGTCCCCTAGTAGCAATCACTAACTAATCGAGTTAGTCCGATCAAAGTCCAAACATGAACTTACAATATAGCATACTTATGCTCTTGGTTAGTGACCTAACTTCATTGTTGACCTTTGATAGTCGTCGGCTCATTTCGTCTCTAATGAGCCAACTCCTGAAGCTCCACGCTGACTTGCCTCTCTGAAGTCCTTGAGTCTCATCACCAATTCACACATGCTCCAAGTAGGCCGCTTAACCTTGATCTTGCATAATCCCACAACGTAGAGAAAAAAATACACCGAGAGTGGACTTTCTAGTCAATTCCCTAGACTTGCCCTCAATCTAGCACCAAGTCACCAAAGAGTCTCCCCCATATCCTCATGGTAAGTATGACTCACCTGAAGTCCACCTAGTCTATATGGGTGATCCTATCACTCCCTAGTGTCTAGAAAAACACACAATACAGAACAATTATTAAAATATTTAAATCATGATTAAATAAAAAATAAATAGATGTAGATAAAATAAAATATCCTTCTTTAGTGATCTTAACTTTCAGTTGATGGCTTTGACTTTTTGTTATTGACTTTTCTTTCTAAATTTGACTTTGACTTTTTGAAGTGAACTTTGGCTTTCAACTTAACTACCCTTTAATATTTAATGAGGCAAATCCAAACTCTAAAATACGCCTATAAATCATCTTGAATATGTATAAATAATGATCCTAATATGTCTTAGATGACGTATGAACTATAATATGATCTACCTAACACTTTCGAAACTCTCCAATTTGATGGCAAAATAGTTAAGAGGGTTGGAATTTGTTTCCTTTGATGTTATATGAGTACTTTTATCAATACTTTATTTATTCACACAATTGCTAATGTTGCTCGCACACTACATTCTTTTTATTGAGATTATCTCCCATAAAAACCTGAAAATTATCTCCAAAATACCCTGAATCAATTATGTGAAAACAATAATTTAAAGATTTTGTTAAAAAACTAACTTGAAAAAAGATATCTAAAACAATTGGAGAATTATATCCTAAAAGAATGATAGAGCTGACCTAAAATTGACTTCGAAAAACCTCAAATAAACCCTTTAATTTGATAAAAATGACCATTGGAATTATTGTCCAATGGCTTCGTAATCAAATCTTTATTTATATACAATCAATGATAGCATGCATTTTTACCCATTTAATTGATTATTCATTGATTTTAAGGCATAATTCACATGATTATCACACTTATTATCATGTTTTGATGAAATTCTTGCATCCATCATATCATATCATATCGTTCATAAGATGAATTTGCATAATTGATACTTGACCTTTTTCAAGGACAAACAAGGATGCATTAATCGTGTGTGCATAAATTTAAGAAGAGTAGGTTATGAACGGATGAAAACATCAAGAAAACAAGTGGTCTTTAATAAATATTTAGCTATTTTATCTTATTTATATTTTAGGTACATAAAATATCATAAAAAATAAGACTAAAGAACGATCAAAATGAGAAAAATTTCATTCAAAAAAGAGTTTCTATAAAAAGATTTCATTAATTTAAGTTTAAGGGGGTTTTCTAAAAAAATTTCCAACTTTTTAGAATTTAGTTAATTTTTCTTAAAAAATATCTACATATTTTTCAAAATATTTTTAAAGGATTTTTCAAGAATTAAAAATTAGAAAAGAGGAGTTTATTGGGGTGTGCTGGTGTGGCACGCTGACGTGGTAGTGCTAACAAGTGGCGCGAAGGGTGCTGCCATGATGTGCCGAATCAGCGCACACATGGCACCATCAAAGGGAGTTTCTACTCTTAATCTCTATTTTGAGATTTAATAGTCCCTAATGGGGCATCCTTTTAAATAAAGATAAATGTACATAGAGTTTCCATGTGAGACTAGTTAACCATGTTTTTTGTAGGTACACGTGGCATGTCGAGATCACTTGATCTTGTGGAATGGGTCCAAGAGATCATTTACATGCTGCAGCGAGTAGATGTGCGACACATGATAGCACAAAGATTGTGGGATCAGCACACCAAATTTTCTCCAAAATACTCTCTTTTTCGTGGCAAATAGGATGCTGACATGTGGGGCAGTCATAGATCTTTCACACTTGATAACAACGATCAGTCAGCTTACATCTCTTCTGCACTTTCTCTTTCATTCACGATGAATGGAACGGTGATACGTGGCAAATTTCTTCAAAGTTACTTGATCTTGATGAAGATTAAATTGAATAGTTGCAATAAAATCAAGCACTTTTATGAAAAAATAATATCCATAAATACACCAAATTCAAATCATGATATCTCATGATCCCAATGGAGTTAGGGGCTGAAACTTTGCAGCTGTGATCGTCATTTTATGCTCTTTGTCCTCATAATGGCTTCTTTAAGTTTTGAGGAAAAATAATTAAGTTTTTTAAAGCTTCATTGGTGCCTTCTAGCATTAGCTAACCAAAGGTAAAAGAGCACAGATTGATTGTTCTTTGTGTATTGAACATCATTTTTAGTGAGTTTCTTCTCTTTTCTATATGTTCCTCATGTTGGATGCAAGTAGTCTAGTCCGGGTGAGATGTATATGCTCTTAAATAAGTGATTGAATAGAAATCATCGCTATAATGAGTTTTCAATTCTGAGTCTTTAGATTAGGATATTTACTGGTGGCGTACGACCCCCGTCGCCACAAAGGCATGACACCACGACGCCGGAGGAGCCGACACCCGCGCGCGTCCAGCCCCCTCGACAGGCAAAGACGAAGGATGCTGACTTCCACTACATCGCGTAGGGACCTCGTCTCGCCACGACACGTCACACCCCGGGCTCGGGTGCGCGTGGATCTATCTATCTTATTTTGTTATTATGGACTTCCTTAGCCCGCACGTGTTTAAGCGGGCCTTTGCTTATTTTTCTCTCCCCCCTTAGGCTTTCGGGTGGATTCTTCCCTTTTTGGGATCCTACTCGTGAAGCCCTTCTTCTTTGTGAACCTTATTTTCTATGAGCATGTTAAGCTTTTGGGTTGTGGGCCTCAAGTGGGCCCTTTCTCCTCTTGGCCCAGTATGGGCTCTATAAGAGGGGAAGGGACCCCCCCACAAACCCTAGCCGTCATTTGAAGAAAGAAAGGAGTGAACTCCCTCTCAAGTGACCGCTCAAGGAAGATCGGGGAAGGAGACCAATCGGCGCCTCCGCCGCCGCCGCCGCCCTCGCCGCACGACTACGTGCCGCCGCCACACGATTACGTGCTTCTGTCGGGCCCGCCGCTGATGCCGCCGCCTCTCCTTGCCCTGATACCACTAGTTTTGCTGCCGCTGTTCCAGCCGCCGTACGGCCGTTTCCCGGCCGCTGCTCCTACCAAATTCCCCCGCGACGCTGTTCGCTCTTCATGTTCGCTCCATCTCCCCTTCCCATGAAAATTGTCACTTCCCGTTGCCTACACCTTCCACCAATCCACCCTGACGACTCCCCCAGATGCCCTGCCCAATCCGTCCTGGTGCTTGATCAGCTAGAAGTCTCGACCTTCCTCCTATTGTCGATTTCCCCCGCAGTCGCCTCTACAACGTCTAGATTGAACTCGCCCCTACCTCGCCAAATCCAAACGCTTGTTCACACCCCGCTTCAGTGGCTTGCCTCTCCGCCCCAAAATCACTCGCGACCTGAATGTGGGTCAAATCCCTGTGACGCTGGCAAGGGAAACTCCTCTTGCGTTGACCATCACAGCGCGCGCATGACTGGACCTCTCCATCTTTGAGTGTTGACCATCCTTCCAGTCATGTGCCCCTCCTAGGAGTTCATCCGGTCCGCACTGCGCCCACGTGAACTCTTGGGTGCTCTCCACTTTGTTGCCCTTTCACTTTGGCTGACCACACTCAGCCAGCCCAAATTCACTTTGTTGCTCACACCTGTGAGCGTTCGTTGCCCTTTCGCGTGCCAGCATCCTCGTCCTGAGGGGTCGTTTCCCTTCCCGTGCGCCCCGCCTGCGTGTTAGCGCGCCTTGCCTGCATCCTTTGCTCAGCAATCGTTATCATCACCGTACGAAGGACCCCATCGCGATCGCGACGTCGCCGACGAGGCCTACCATTGCTGACCGTTCGTGCTACGTACGAACGATCTCCATCATCATGACCAACCGGGCTCGCGAACCGCAGGTTAGGCACACATCCCCTCATCTTTACTTTGAAGTACTATATCTCGTCTAATATTTCCTGCACCTGCTTCCACCGTCGTCAGGACTTAGCTTAGGACAAGTGATTAGATGACTCGAGAGGATTGAGACCATGGTCCAATCTGTCGGATTGACTGTCGAGCTCCCTATCGACGACCCGAGGCTCCCCGTCTGCATGGACGTGGACTGGAAGGTCTCCTGGATTGACACTACTCGGCACACCCCAGCGCTCCGGAGTCGATGTGCAGGAAGGTATTTTTCTTGTCGGCATTAGTAGGTCGTTACATCATAGTAGTTCACCCCTTTAGTATCCCATCCCTAGACTCACCCTTAGTAGTTCGGTGCACGATCGAGCTTATCACATAGGTCCTGCATCATTTACGCTTGGATCTTTTTCATTCTCTCAATTATTTTCATCCATATTTTCACATTCTCAACTCTAATTCACCATTCCAACATCCAATCAAGAATTATTTATCTTTGAAAGGATATCGGATGTTCTTGATCAATTCATCGCATCTTCCACATACATCTCCCTTCTTTTCATCTATCATTTCCTCTTTCTTAACCTAAAAGGTTATTGTGGGGCCCCCTATCACTTCTCTGACTAAATTCAAAAAAATTTCCTTCACTTCAATATTTTAACTATCTTCACTATGGATTTGACCTCAACTCGCCGCTATTTTGAATTTGAAGATCAAATTTGAAGAGTCAAATGTAAATTTTGATAAGTGAATGTGAGCTTTCAATGACCATGATTTTATGCTTATTAATTAGAAATGAGTGACTATCATAATTAATCATGAATGAAACCTACACTTGACTTCAATTGAACTATAGACCAATCTTCAGAATTCTGAAATCTATTCACTAAAAACTAAAAAAATAGCAACAACTTGCTATAGATGTCACTATCAAACATGAGAATATTTTGAAGGAAAGATTAATGTAGATCTCAAACAGTTAGATTATATTATAACTATAAGAAAGAAGAAATCGATTTCAAATCTGTCCTTAAAATTTATAAAGAATAAAATGACATAAAAACAAGATCAAAATCAATCATAGAATAAAAATGAAATCAATCCTAAACAGAAATTTAATCAAACCAAAATGAGAAAGCAAAAAAAATCTCAATAAAAAAACCAAAATAAAAAATCTAAATAAAAAAAATCATAAATTCCAAGATAAAAAATCAAATTAGAAAATTGAAGAAGGAAAAAATGAAATCACAAAATCATAAATCATAAAAATGAAATCAAAGATACAAAATAGAAAAATAGAAATCAGCGAACCAAAAATCAGAAAAATGAAATAAAAATTTGAAAATAGAAAAACATAAGTTAAAAAAAACAAAAAATCTCCCATTGTCTATAGAGAAACAATTTGGCATTGATTTTGTTCTTGCAGGTGAAAGAGAGATAGCTGGGATCGATTCGCTTTAGCTGATAAAGAGAGAGAATTGGGCATTGATAACATGCAATCTTAACATGATAAAACATGATTATTAATGCAATTTAAGGCATAAAACATTACATTTATATGCATGTTATCATACTTTGAGTGCATTTCTATCATTCTATGCAATTTTATGTTATAATCTCAAAATGCACTAAATTAGGGCTAATTATGATAAATTAAGGATAAATAAGTTTATAACCTATCTTTATTTGAGATTATAAGTGGTTTTTAAAGTTAAATAATAAGAGAAATCATTTTTACAAACATTCATTTAAATTTCTAAACTTAAAATCTTAAGGAAATGAGTGTATTTTTGAAATATAAATTAAATCTCTTGTTATTTAAATATTTTGAATTTTTAGAATGATAGATAATTAAATTTCAGATCAAATGAAAGAAATTTGGATTAATTTGGAGTTGTATTTTAAAAGATATGATTTTTACAATTTTTAAGGATTTTTTCTAAATTTTCCGATTTTATTTTCTATTTAAAAACGTTAAAGATAAAAATGTAAAAAGCGCGCGGGGCCCACGCGGGTGCGACGTGGCACGCAAGGCCACGTGGCAGAGCCACGCAGACCCGCGCAGCGCGCCTACGTGGCGCATTTTTATACTTATATTATATTTATTTAATACATATAAAATGGGTCTTCAGCCTTCCCTAGATGGGAAGGGTTATTAACCCTTTAATTCGTCGGGCCTTATAAACCTGACGGAGTCCACTCATTTTCACTGTGTGGGACTAATCCACACGCTTCTCTTTTAATGCAGGTGACGTGGACGTACGCAGAGCGTCGGATCGGGCGATTGGACGATCGACAGGCGTCGATCGCGTGGAGTGCGGACCACCCGATCTGATCAAAGCACGTGCGTGATTCAAAGAGTTATAACGGTTGGATCGTCGGCGACGTGGCAGCATCGCACGCGTCGATCGCGTGGAGGCGGGGTGCACCGGAGATCAATCAAACACGTGCTGAATTTAATGGATTATAACGGCCGAGATTTAATCTCCCTGCGATGCATCTCGACCGTCGGATCAAGAATAAAGGGGCGCGATTGGAGCGTTTCTTATAAAGCGTTTCATCGGATTAAATCGTGGCCGTCAATCACGATCCGACGGCCACGACTTAATCGAAACGGTCCACGATGGACCGTTTCATCGTAACCGTCGATCGAAACGATCGGACAGTTACACCCAAATTTAGTTTAAATAGCCTTGTTCTTCCTCGATGTATGCATTCGAGTTGGATTTCAATCAAATTGACTTGTCTAGGCACCGATCCACTCGTTTCTCCTGATTCCATCCTCTTCCTCTCTAAATTCCGCATCCATGGAGGGGTTGAAATAAAGATTTGGTGGAGAATTGAAGGAGAAATCGCAGCTTGAATCCACCGATCGCGTTCTTCGCGTTCTTCGTGATTAAGAGGCTTAATCGCCGCGATTTGATCGCAATCGGGGGTTAGTGGGAGCGGTTTTTGCTTCCTAATCCACCATTTATGTTTAATTGCTTTTTAGATTAGGATTTAGAGTTTAATTTCATCAAATTTTAGCTTAATTCACGATTTTAACGTCCGAAAAATTTCTCTCCACTTCAAATTTCGATTTCTCCGCGAAATCAAGTCCAAATTCGATGATTTTTGATTCCGTGGATTCGTTTTGAAGTCTTCTTTCTAAAAACACCATTTTCCCTAATTTCTCACCTCAATTCATCGTCCAATTTGACCAAATTCTAAAAGATATCTCAAAAATACCTAAATTCCCTGTGGATTCGACCCTTATTTACCATTATACCCCTCAATTCTCTCTTAATTCCCCAAATTGGTAAATTAGGCTTTATTTTTGACACGACACCGTGTGAAATCAACGACCTCGCGGTCTCGTCTCGTCAGGCATCTTGAGAGCTTGATTGCTAGAGAGATCTCATCGAAGAGATATCACATCTTAGATCCTAAGGGAGAGAGTGAGTTACTGTTTTTTTTTTGCTTTGAGAGAGTGTTCTTGATCATGTTAAGAGATAGGGAAGTTTTCTTCTTTTGTGCCCTAAATACCTTAAAAACACCCGAACTAACAAAATGCAATTAAATTTAGGAAAAATAGAATATAAATAGGCATATAAATAAAACATCCAATTAATTAGTAAAATAATTATCTTTCAAAACATCTTGAAATGATTCTCATGTTTAATTTCTAACCGAATAAAGTTCAAATTTGAAAATGATTCATAATTCAAATAGGTAATATTCATAAATTTTAATATAAGAATCAAAACATAAGAGACTAGAAAAGCTTATTCTTAGTTTTCCCAAGTTTCACTTAAGTTCTATTGGGTGGATTTTTCAATCCTCAACTACCTATAACGACAAAGACATATCCTTCTCACATCATTATAGATAAAAAAATCAATATAATTTTGAAAATTAAATGATATAATATTTCATAAGTGACAATAAACAAAACTGAGAATTATCAAGCTCATGTTTAACCAACATTCATTATTCCTTCAACAAAATCCTTCTGTCAAATGCTCAAAATGAGAAAAAATGTGTAGAACACTTCTAGAGCAAAAGATTCAATGAAACAACTGTTAACACTAGGGTTTTGATGCTTCAATTGATGTTATATTTGGACTACATTTTTATATGTGAACTAACTTCTGCAAGTGCTGTTGAATTTTGTAGACATTAAATAACATTGCAATAATCCTACATTCATGTGTTATCGCTATAACATGTCTTTGGATGTCAGGTACGAATCAGCTTAACTACAGGTCATTTGGATTTAATATATTAAACTATAGCTTAACATATTAATATATATGTTATATATCAGAAGTAATATTAAGTGGGATTGAGGGTATTTATGGACTTGTCCTAAAGTTGAGTTCCGCAAAGGTAAGGCTATAAATAGCGGATCACTCTCAAGACAACGCAACCTGATAACATGCAATCTTAACATGATAAAACATGATTATTAATGCAAAATAAGGCATAAAACATTCCATTTATATGCATGTTATCATACTTTGAGTGCATTTCTATCATTTCAAGCAAATTTATGTTATAATCTCAAAATATATTAAATTAGGGTTAATTGTGATAAATTAAGGATAAATGATTTTATAACCTATCTTTACTTGAGATTATAAGTGGTTTTTAAAGTTAAATAATAAGAGAAATTATTTTTATAAACATTCATTTAAATTTCTAAACTTAAAATCTTAAGGAAATGAGTGTATTTTTGAAATATAAATTAAATCTCTTGTTATTTAAATATTAAGAATTTTAAGAATGATAGATAATTAAATTTCAGATCAAATGAAAGAAATTTGGATTAATTTGGAGTTGTATTTTAAAAGATATGATTTTTACAATTTTAGGGATTTTTTTGAATTTTTTTTAATTTAATTTTCGATTTAAAATCATTTAAAATAATTAAAAAAATTGACAAAAATCTTTTTATTTTCCGCGCGGGCCACGTGGATGCGACGTGGCACTGAGGCCACGTGGCAGCGCCACGCAAGCCAGCGCGGAGCCTACGTGGCACATACATTATATTTATTCATATATTACATATAGTATAAGAGGTATTCAGCCTCCCGTATATCGGGAGGGTATTCGACCTCTTAGTCCGTCGGGTCTTATAAACCCGACGGAGTTTCTAATCTTTTCCGTGTGGGACTAAGTCCCACACACTGTTTTAACTGCAGGTGACGTAGCACGACGCGGAACGTCGGATCAGAAGAGAGCGGAATATCGCACAGTTGATCGGATGTGCTTGGGACCATCGATCGGGATCATCGCACGTGCGTTAATTCCACAGATTATAACGGCTACGATTGAAGCGACGTGGCGGCATAAGACGCGTCGATCGCGTAGACACGCGGACCACCGGAGATCAATCAAGCACGTGCCTTAATTGAGGCGTTATAACGGCCGAGATTTAATCTCCCCGGAAGCATCTCGACCGTTCGATCGCGATCCAAGGGGCGATATTCAGGCGTTTTTATAACGTCTATCTACAGATCAAATCGTGGCCGTCCATCACGATCTGACGGCCACGACTTAATCGAAACGGTCCACGATGGACCGTTTCATCGTGGACCGTCGATCGTTTCGATCGGACGGTTACGCCAAAATTTCCTTTAAATAGACTTATTCTTCGTCGATGTATGCATTCGAGTTGGATTTCAATCAAATTGACTTGTCTAGACACCGATCCACTCGTTTCTCTTGATTCCTTCCTCTTCCTCTTTCATTTCGCATCCATGGAGGGGTTGAAATCAAGATTTGGTGGAGAATCAAAGGAGAAATCGCAGCTTGAAGCCCGTCGTGACGCTCTTGACGTTTTCGGTGATTAATCGGCTTAATCACCTCGTTTTGATCGCTAAATAGGTTTAGTGGAAGCGGTTTTTCCTAGATTATCTTCCTATTATCTTTAATTTTCGTTTAGATTAGGTTTTAGATTTCAATTTTGTAAAATTTAGCTTAAAATCACAATTTTAACGTCCGAAAATTTCTCTCCACTTCAAATTTCGATTTCTCCGCGAAATCAAGTCCAAATTCGATGATTCTTGATTCCGTGGATTCGTTTTGAAGTCTTCTTTCTAAAAACACCATTTTCCCTAATTTCTCACCTCAATTCATCATCCAATTTGACCAAATTGCAAAAGATATCTCGAAAATACCTAAATTCCATGTGGAGTTGACCCTTATTTACCATTATACCCTTCAATTCTCTCTTAATTCCCCAAATTGGTAAATTAGGCTTTATTTTTGACACGAGACTGTGTGAAATTGACGACCTCGCGGTTTTGTCTCGTCACAAACCTAATCACTTTTTCGAAAGAAAAAAACTAGGGTTTCTGCCGCGCATTGCGATCGCTGCTGAAAGCCATCAAACGCACTCAAGCTTCATTTTGAAGTTCCGCTGAAAGCTGAAAAACAAGCTTTCAGGAGTGATCAGTCTCTGACGTTCTTCGAATCGAGTAAGTTATCATTTTCTTGTTGTTCGGTTTCTTTGCTCGTGAGTGTGCTGGTGTTCTCTCCAGTGATCAGTCTCTGACGTTTTTCGAATCGAGTAAGTCATCGTTTTCCTGTTGTTTTGTTTTGTTCGTGAGTGTGCTGGTCCTCTCTCCAACGATCAGGATCTATCGTCTTATATTATCCTTCTCTTAAAATAAATCTTTCTCGAATTCCATATCTGATTTACTCGATCTATCATTCTGATTTCTGTTGCGAGAGTGTGATTGTGTGCTGAACTGTATTGAGACTATCTAAGATAAAAGATATCGCGTCATAGTTGTGATTCTCTTGAGTCGGGACTTATACAAGGATCATTGAATAAATTCTAAATTGACTATTTTAGTTGATACTGTCTTTAATTATTCCATCAGTTCTGGTTAAGGTGATCAT
Source organism: Lemna minuta (assembly GCA_024174645.1). Classification (NCBI taxonomy): domain Eukaryota; kingdom Viridiplantae; phylum Streptophyta; class Magnoliopsida; order Alismatales; family Araceae; genus Lemna; species Lemna minuta. The sequence goes on along the minus strand of CM044104.1, from coordinate 4,150,914 downwards.
TGACTTCTGCGTTGCATCTAAATCTCTATTTCGATCGTAACTTGGTTTAACCGATTATCTCTCGAACCTGTGAGCCGTTTATCTCTAATTAGATATCGATCGGAAATTGTTTTTATTACATATCATTAAACCTAGTCAACCTATCTTACATTGTGAGTAGTCTTAAGCTAACCAACGACCAGCTGATCGCCAGCAAAGGTTAGACACTGCTTCCATCTATTGTATTTTCTATCATCTATTCTTATAATTTTACTTTTAGCCTAATCTGTCTTTTGACTGGTCTCCATTGAACAACCATCTAATCAATTGTTATTGAAAGTTAGCTTCCTCTTGAACCAGATCTCAAGATACTTACAGGCAGGTATTTTAATTTTAGTTAACTTCAGTCGTATAACAGTTTAGTAAATTCAGTCTAAAGAATTACGTTATTCTAATCACATCTTCTGCAGAAGGTTCAATATCAGGTCAGTCCGCATCTTTAAATTGAATTATAACATTCATATTACAATTTGATTACCATTGAGGCTTCGGATTTGCAAAACCAGTGTCTGGCATTTAAGGTTCCTAATTATTACTGTTAGTTTGTTACTCGTAATTACATTGATTATCGTCTTATCTTTCCCTTGAATCGATAATCACAGTTGCAGGTTCTCCTAAGTAAGAGCTCATCAGTGAGTTTTTCACTATCTTTCCTACTATTTCGTTTCATATTATTGAGTACACTTATGTGATCTTAACTACTGTCATAATCACTTAAATAACTGGTCAATTCTAATTCAACATTCGATTCATAAGTCATTATTTTTATTGGAAGTCAACTCTACATTAGAGAATCAAAATTTTTAGAAAGGTCAACTCCTAGTCAACCGTAAGTCATAAAGGAATATATATATAAACTGAATATCAGAAAGTCAACTGTTAGGTAGTAAGTCAAATTCTATTAAAGGGTTAGTCCTTAGTTAATAGTAGCATACTAATAAACATTTTTTTTACTCACGCACACAGTGAAGATTAAGGAAGTTTCATTAGTTGAGACGAGAAGGAGTAGAGCCTTCGGAGCGGGAAGACCAAGAGAAGCCGGAAGACGAGGTCTCACTTTATCAGGAATCGGTGATACCAGCAGAAGAGACACGACAGTGTGAAGGGACGATCGATCGCGTGGAGATCAGCCTGAGGAAGTCAGGGCGTCCAGTAGCAGAGAAGGTCGAGGTCTAGTGGGTAGTGCCGTAGGTTCAGGTAACGGTGAGAGTTAGGTTTGCCGTAGGGGGAAAATCGAAACCCTTGTAATTAAACATTGTCCTTCACCCATTTGAAGGGTGAGAGGATTAGGTTTGCTTTGGTAAGTTAAGAGGCTCCGAGGCAAGAGTACTCGGGACTGGAGTAAGGGACATTAGGTCCCCCAACTAGTATAAATCAACTGAGTATTGTGAGGTAAAACAAAGAGTGCTACAGAAATCACGAATCCAAATAAGAAAAGAAGAGGTAAAATATGAAAAAGGACAACTAACTCATTCACCCCCCCTCTGTAGTTAGTTTCACCACCACATTGGGAATTACAACAACTACCAACTAGCTCAAAAATTGAGAACTTCCAGGAAATGATAGTTTTTGTGAAGAGAGAAATAAAAAGGAAAGGAATTAGGTGGGTTTGGCCATCAAATTGTCTTCTCAAATGTAGTGGAGGGCCAAGATTAATAGAAATAAGTCAAATCATCACCTTTAATTTGCAGTTGTCAAATCTAGATTCAAGCCTCACGATCTTGCGATGCTGTTGCATCTAGGCATATTTTCAATTAACCACCATCGCTGAATCTTGATATGACACTCCAATGGCTATTGTGCATCAGATAAGGAGTCTGTTGGGCACATCATTCTTGATTGTTATAACTCCACAAATGTGCATCTATATTCACCCAAAATGAAGATGAATCAATGCTGGTAGAGATGCTACCACCAAAATCAACGATTTGCACAACATTTAGAAATTTGACATTCACTATGCTGCCATGTCACTTTCAAAGAAGAAAGGAATTTGGTGGAGACACCTAAAAAAAAGAAGAATCCTAGGAGATACCAAGGAGAATGCAAGGATCAAAAGTCTTCAAAATCAAGTAAACAACATACTGGTCTTGGCCTAGAAAATCAGCAATCTATCTTTAGAAGACATGTATCTAAAGACTTTAAAGACATGAAAAAGATCAAGCCCATGAAGAGGGGGGGGCACCCCTAAATCCTTAAAAGACTTCCCTTGACTAGGGCAAACCCTGTTATTGACCTAAAATCTTTAATTTTGAGCCTTTGACCAGGTCAAACCACTTATCTTAAAATTTAGGAACCCCTTGGACCAAGTCAAACCATCTCCCTAAATTTTAAAAAGATTTTTATATTCTCAAAATTCTAATTATTTGCATCCCAGACCCTTCTTTGACCAAGTCAACCTAAGCTCACGATTTTACTGTTGATAACCCAAACTATCCTAAAAATTTCTACCAATTAAAACCCTCTACATGGCACCCTTTCAGCTTAATAAGAGAGTCTTCAAGGCATGTTATACGTGGAATCACGGTTGTTGAAAGGGCAAGTTCATGTATAAAAAATTATACCCAACTCTCTGAATTTGATCTTAGAATTTAGAATAGTGACGAATCGAGTCAAATCTATAAGGAGGAAGGTAAAAATATTAAAATGAAGGAATGTTTTTAATATTTTTGGATTAAGAAAGCGCAAATGATTGATGAAAGGAGAGAGATGTACACAAAAAATACAATGAATTGATCAAACGCTTTTGAACTCTTTTTGAAGATAAAAAACCTATGATCGGATAGTAAAAATGTGATTTATGGCTTGAAAATATGAAAATATAGATAAAAATTTTGAGAAAATGGAAAATATCAAAAAGAATAAACCCTAATCTAAAGCAAAACTCACTTGAGAGATGCTCTCTGATAAAAAAACTCTTTCTAGAGCTTGTACATCTCACCCAAACTTGCAAGTTTGCAACCAACACAAGGAATGAATAGAAAAGAGAAGAAACTCATACAAAATGATGTTCAACACTAGATTAACGATCGATCAGTGCCCTCTTTCTTCGGCCTAGCCAATACTTCTTTAAGTTCAAGATTTAGGAAGTTTAATTTAACATATAAATGGTGTACCCTACATTTGAAATAAGTTGATAACGCTAGAAGAACTCAAATAATTTGAGTCTAAATATGGGTGAAAAACGTTTATTGAAGTCCACCCACAACATTGAGAATATCCTTCCACAACAAAACAAGCATTATATCTCAGAATTTCTCTATTAGAATTCTATTTTACTTTAAAAGACCATTTCATCTGATTGAGCATGCAGTCTCGATGTGGGAAACCAGCTCTCATGTCTTATTTTTATCAATTGAGGCTAATTCTTTGTGGCTTCTTTCCAAACATTTTCTTTTACACATTCTTTCACAAAGATGGGTTCTTGGTCAATCAACTAAAAAATATCACCTTCATTTTCAACTTGTGTAGTTCTAAGTATAATTGATTCAAATTCTTGAATTTTTTTGAACAAGATTTCTCAAGTGATCAAGAATTATTGATAGATCTCTTTGATTCATCATTTTCACTCTTAAATTCTTGAGTCAAACAGCCTCACTACTATTACTATTGACTTGATAGGTCTTGGGATCAGAAGAAAGTTGCGAGAAAAACAAACATGAATACTTTTCTTCCATGGAGTTCTTCCAATTCCACTAATTTTCTTCTTGAAAAACCATCTTTGGAGAGATGGATGCTTGATGCAGTGTTTTATGCGGTCGTTGAAACACACAAACGTCAGTAAAAAAAAATTTATAATTCCGAACTCACAATGAAAAAGATATAAAATCAAGTATAGTGTAAGTATCGGGTCGATCCACAGAGAACACGGTTGACTTTGATTGCAGAGTTGACTTGGTCAAACTTAGGTATAATAAAAGATTTTAAGAAGTAGAAATGATATTTTATGAATAGAGATGATATAAATATGGAAAATAGGATATTTTAAGACTTTTAGAAACTGATTTGATGAAGAAATGTCAAAAGTCAAGGTCAACGCGTTGACTTTGACCAATAGTTGACTTTCTGAAAATCAGATAATAAAAGAGCTTAAAATATTACGAAAATTATATATTCAGAAACTATAGAGAAAATGGAATTTATTGATATAAAATTCGTTATTTTTTTAGAAGAATTGGATTTAATATGAATTATTGAAAATCAAGGATCAGAAAAATCCTGAAATGAACACTTTGGTGTAAATCTTCAAATTGACTAACCAAATGATATTCAAATACTGAAATTAATATATCAATAGAAATTTAACAACCAGAGGATTCCAAAGAGACCAAAATCTTCATATTTCAATTTGTATTTTGAATGTAATTGATCCTGCAAGTCAACGCCCAAATTCGGATTGAAAATGAACACTAGTTGGTCAAACGTTAAATTGAGGGGCCAAATGATCATGAAATTGTATGAATTTACCATCCACAGAAAGCTGATGAAACAAGGAATCCAATGAACTAGAATCAAGTGATTCAAATTGAAGATCAGGGAGAAATCCTTATTTCAAAATCAGAAAAAATCCGAACCAAATTTGGGAGAAAATGAAGAACAAAACTACTTTTAAAGCAAAATAAACCTCCTAAATCTAATCTAAATACAAATTGTTGCAAGATAAACGATCGATTCTCACTAATAACCCGATTGACGTGAGAATTTGACTTCAATTCACGTGGATTGAAGAGGATTTGGCTTGGTTTCTTCCTCACGTACGTTTGGCATTCAAGGGAAGAATGCGATCAAATCAAGCAATGATTCGTGATCAATCCCACCCCGATTGGATCGCAATCAAGTATAAATGTGGGGGGGATCATGAAGAACTCAAGATCTTGCTCAAAAGTTGCTTAATTCCTTCACGATTCAATGAAGAGTTGAGTTTTAGAAGAGAGATAACACCATTTTATAGGGGAAAATCCCGCGAAAAATACGGGCCGTTTGATCCGGTGAAGGTTGATTGACGGCCACGATCGTGTGGTGATCATGGGCCATGATCCCACGATCTCACGATCCCATGATCCCTGTCGCACCGTCAGATCCATGTCTGGAAGTCCTGATGCATCCACGTGTCGCCCACGATCGCACGATCGCGCGATTAAATGCTGAGCGTCCGATGTCACTTAAGTTGCGATTAAAGCAAATGTTGAAATGACGATCCGATGGACTCCGAGTCCACGTGATTGACGCATCGCGATCGTAGCCGACGCGCCATACAGTGCCACGTCACCTACAAATATCAATTTCACGGGAACATAGTCCCACACTGAAGAAATTGGCGAAATAGGTGATTATATAACATGGGGTGGCGTAAAGCATCTACGTTACTGCCCCAATCATCTAACCAGGGCCCACTAACCCGTGGGTCCTTCACCTGCCAGCCTGTCATTGCTCATGCCATGTGGCACCACCCGGGCGTCCGCGTGGACTCGCGTGGCCCTGCCATGCGTCCGCACCTCCTTCGCGCCACCTGGGCGCCGCGTGGGCTCGCGCGACTCTGTCACGTGGCCTTGCATGCCGTGTCGCATCCGCGTGGGTCCTGCGCCACGTCAGCCCGCGGTTGCTGCGGAAATTGCCCCCTTTTTGCGTTTTTAAATAAGGAAATAAATTGATAAAAATCAAATAAAAAATCCAGAAAAAATCCAGGAAATTCAGAAATCAATAACTGTAAAAATAAAACTCCTTTTTAATTCAAATTTTCTCCATTGGATCACAAATTTCTTTCTTTTTAATATCATGCCATCTAAAATAAATTATAAGAAGAATAAAAGATGAATTCATAATGAATTTAAATAATCTCTTAAGAAGTCTTCTTTATATCATCCTATCATTTTCTTCTTGAAATTTATTCTTCAAAACATCTACTAAAGTCAAAGTAATTCAAGGAAAGTGATTAATTTCTATTAATTTAACCTTGCAAAAGATTAATCATCAATAAAGCACATAATTAACCCTAAATTATGCATGAATATGGACTTTAGTGAAATGACATATCAATGGAGAATATTCATAAAACTATGATAACATGCATCATAATCACATAAAATAAGCAAGAATATTATTTAAATAAGATAAGAATTTAAGTTAAATATGCATGTTATCAATGATGCCATTAGAGGGATGATAGACTCTATAGTCTTTGGAGGTCATTAATTTACGCATGTCATCAAGTTTCTTTACTTGTGTGTCGATAGTCTTGACATGAGCAAGAGATCCTAAGATCCTTAAATGATCAATTCAAGGTTTACTCCCTCTCTAAGCTTCATAAATTTTTTTCCTTGAAAGACTATCGCAAGTGATCTATTTAGGAGATATACAACAATATCAACTCATTCTCCCTAGAATTCATATGGAAGTGATTTGCCTTTCACAAAGCATCTCACTGCATTCAATATGATCTACATCTGCCCCATTTTTCTAAGGAGAATAAGGATGGTAAGCTACCTCTTAAAGCCTTCAAAAAATAATGAATTATTAAGAATTAAACTCACCTCCTTGATCATTTCTTCTTCTTCTCGTGTTAGGCTAATGTCTTGAATCATTGGAAAGCTTTGAAGGCCTCAGATTTATTTTTCATCAATGCCATCCACATCATTCTTGAAAATTCATCAATGATGAGTAAGTTATACTTGCTTCCTCCTAGTTTTTCTAGATCAATGGGTCTGCCGAGATCACCATGGATTACTTCAAGAACCTGCCAAGTTTATTGGAGGACAAGAAAGGAAAAAAGTACTCCAATCTCTCTGGTATATGTGATCCTGATAAACCTCTTAAATTTTAAATACCTTTGAAAGCCCTCTAACCATCTCATCAGCATAAATCAATTTTAGAGTCTAGAAATTGAGATGTCCCCATCTTCTATAGTTTGAAGGTAATTCTTCATGATTTCGAGCTTTGTCAATTTTTTGTCCTTTTATTGTGAAAGGTCAAATACACATCCTCCATCATGATTTTACGTCCTTGCTCATCTAGTCTTCCTAGATTTACAATTTTAGCCCTCAATTTTGGAGTAAATAGGACATTTGTGAGAGAAACCAAATTTCCCTCCTTTGAATTATCAAGTTTAACCAATGCCTTATATTTCAATCTTTGAATTATCACCAATTCTTGAATTTCCTTTGCAAGAATCATCTAGATGATAAAATAGGCTTTGATCTCTAATCATGCGGCTACCAGCACCCGTGGCAAGGTACCATAAACCATTTGTGAGCTCATCCTAGGAGATTCCCGGGAAGGATCTCATTTCTATCTTCAATTGCAATGAGAAGTGAAATCTCATGTGTTTCTTCTTCATTTAGATTTGCTTTTTCTATCTTGTCATTTTGGCCTGATTTCTTGGGATTTCGGCACTCATTTTCATAGTGACTGAATTTCGAGCAATTAAAATTGGTAACAAGTGAATTTTCTCATTAATTTGGCATTCATCATTTTCATCATCGTATTCATCACCATTTTCACCCAGATGAAAGCTTCTACCACAAACTCTGCCTTGTCCTCTTCCTTTGCCTTGGCCTCAATCTCCTCTTCCTCCAAGAACTCGGCATACTTCTTCTTGGATTTTCCAAGAGCTTTGACTAAAAGGGTTTTCTCCTCCTTTTTAGTATAGCTTTCTTTCAACTTATCCTCATGAATCTTTGAAGAGGCGTCTGCCTCTTCAAGGGTAAGTAAATCAATTTCTTGAAAATGCTCAATAGAGGAAGTTATGGCATCATAGTTTTTGGAGACTGATCTGAAATGCTTAGATACATCATGTACATCAGATAAATTTTCCACTAAGCTCCTAATATGTGAAAGCTTGTAAAAAATATCCATGATCTTATCATCTTCCATGGAGAGATTTTTGAAATTCTCTCAAATGTTTGGAGTCTTGCTGATGCAGGATGCGGTGGCGAAAGCCCTCGTGCCTGATCAATGGAGCAGAGGTTGACCGGAGTTAGTCGGTCAAACCTAACCTATGGGTAGGCGAGTCCTAGATCCTAATTACGATCTCTAACCTAACCTAAGTCCAAGCAGGCGCGCCGATCAGTGGAGTCGACTCCGGATGACCCGGGGAAACTCGCGATGATGGATAGGCTGAGATCCTCTCGATCCACATCCGGAGGCATGGAGTGGCTCATCGTGGAGTAGC